>PVKV010035080.1:0-17001 GCA_004027835.1 Alouatta palliata
ACCCTAGAAGAAAATCTAGGCAAAACCATTCAGGACATAGGCGTAGGCAAGGACTTCATGACCAAAACAGCAAAAGCATTGGCAACAAAAGCCAAAATAGACAAATGGGACCTAATCAAACTCCACAGCTTCTGCACAGCAAAAGAAACAGTCATTAGAGTGAATCGGCAACCAACAGAATGGGAAAAAATTTTTGCAGGCTACCCATCTGACAAAGGGCTGATAACCAGAATCTACAAAGAACTGAAACAGATTTACAAGAAAAAAACAAACAAGCCCATTCAAAAGTGGGCAAAGGATATGAACAGACACTTTACAAAAGAAGACATACATGAAGCCAACAAACATATGAAAAAATGCTCATCACCACTGGTCATTAGAGAAATGCAAATCAAAACTACATTGAGATACCACCTCACGCCCGTTAGAATGGCGATCATTAAAAAATCTGGAGACAACAGATGCTGGAGAGGATGCGGAGAAATAGGAACGCTTTTACACTGTTGGTGGGAGTGTAAATTAGTTCAACCATTGTGGAAGACAGTGTGGCGATTCCTCAAGGACCTAGAAATAGAAATTCCATTTGACCCAGGAATCTCATTGCTGGGTATATATCCAAAGGATTATAAATCATTCTACTATAAGGACACATGCACACGAATGTTCATTGCAGCACAGTTTACAATAGCAAAGACCTGGAACCAACCCAAATGCCCATCGATGATAGACTGGACAGCGAAAATGTGGCACATATACACCATGGAATATTATGCAGCCATCAAAAACAATGAGTTCACGTCCTTTGTAGGGACATGGACGAACCTGGAAACCATCATTCTCAGCAAACTGACACAGGAACAGAAAACCAAACACTGCATATTCTCACTCATAGACGGGTGTTGAACAATGAGAACACATGGACACAGGGAGGGGAGCATATCGCACTGGGGTCTGTCGGGGGGAAAAAGGGGAGGGACAGCAGGGGGTGGGGAGTTGGGGAGGGATAGCATGGGGAGAAATAACAGATACAGGTGATGGGGTGGAAGGCAGCAAATCACACTGCCATGTGTGTACCTATGCAACAATCTTGCATGTTCTTCACATGTACCCCCAAACCTAAAATGCAATAAAAAGTATATATATTTTAAAAAAAAAGAAAAGAAAAAAAAATAAGGGAATGCTGTTCGGATCAACCTGTGGAATGGAAGGAAAGGAAGCTGGAGTGGGCACATGGAAAATCTGGATCATAGTGTGATTACACAATGCCACAGCTAAGCCCACAAGAAGACAAAAACCCAGGATTGGCCCTTTATAGTTGCCTCCAGTTGAGACAAGGGAACCAGGCTTTTGTACTCCTGTGGCAAACAGACTTTAAGATGCTCCCCCAATCATCACTGCCTCCTGGTGTTCATGTACTGGACCTAGTAACTTGCTCCTAATCAACAGAATACAGCAAAGGAAATAGGATGTCAGTTTTATGATTATATTATGCTGCCTAAGACTGTCTTGCTACCAAAGTCACTCTAGAGACTCTACTTGCTGGACTGATGAAATATCCAAGTTGAGAAAGCCCATGTGGCATGGGACTGTCTGATGGCCTCTAGGAGCTAAGGGCAGCTTCCGGCCAATAATCAGCAAGAAGCCAGAAGCCAGGGTCCTCAGCCCTTCAACAGTAAGGAAACGAATTCTGCCAAAAACCTGAGGTTAGAAGTGAATTGTGCCCCAGATGGGCCTCCAGATGACAATGTGGCCTGGTTGATACCTTGAATGTAGCCTTGTAAGACCCTAAGCAGATAACTCAGTAAAGTTATGTTCAGACTCCTGACCCACAGAAACTGTGAGATAATAAATATGTGTTGTTTTAAGCTATTAAGTGTGATAATTTATTGTGCATCTATTGATAACTAATACAACCACCATGTTGAACAGTCATTGAATGCAGTCTATCTGCAGGACAGAGATGTTGCTTTGGACAAGTTCCCCTCTTTAGCAGAAATAGTTCCTATAAAGGGCTAGCAGCTGAAGACTGGCAACCCACAGAACCCCAGGAACTGGCTGAACAAGTCATTTGAACCTGACAGGGAACAAAGGAGTGCAGCACGGAATCTACTCATCCTTCAAATCTCTTTCAGTGTTTTCACAGGGCTGCCACAACAAATTACCATAGACTTGGTGACTTAAAACAATATAACTTCATTCTATCACAGTTATAAAGACCTCAAGATTGAAACCAAGGTGTCAGCAAAGCCACACTCACTGTGGCTGCCTGGCATTCCTTGTCTTTCCTTAGTTTGTGGCTTCATTACCCCAATCTCTGCCTCCATTTCCACACTGCTTATCGTCCATATCTCTGTCTTTTCCCCTTCTGTTTCATCTGTGATCACCACAGCCAGGTATGACTTCTCTACCCTTGAAAATTCTAGAATCTTTGGTTGGCATCTCCTCTATGGCATTTTCCTTAGAGCATTTAATACTATAGTCCTAACTTCGTTTATCCCCACCTTTACCATTGGATTCTAAGCTCCAGGGATGTGGTATGTGTTTCATGGTCAAATTCCAACTCTGTTACTTACTACTAGTATTTGTGACCTTGGGCAAGCTCACTGATTCATTCATTTAACACATATTTATTGAGTGCCTACTCTGTTCCAGACATACTAGGTGCTAGGGATACATCAGTGAACAAAGTCCCTTGTGAATCTTACGTTCTAAGAAAAAGGCAATAAACAAGATCGAAGTGTAAAACTTATTTTATGTATTTACATATTTTATGTTAGACAGTAATAAAGGATCTGGAAGAAACTAAAGCAGGAAGGGGGCTTAGGGAGTATGGAGTAGGGTGCAATTTCAAAAAAAGTTGTCAAAGAAGACCTTAGTGAGAAGGTGCAAATTGAGTAAAAGTGTTAAGGTAAGTACTTATCAAGGGGAAAGTCAACCCAAGCTGACCAAACAGCATATACAAAGGCCCTGACGTGGGATTGTGTTTAGAGCATTCATTTATGTCCAGAGGGAAAGCAAGTGAGGAGGAGGGTAAATGAGAGAGAGAAAGTAGAAGAAGAAGTCAGAGTGATAAGGGGCACACTCCAGACCTTTAGGGCCTTGTGGGGCATGATGAAGAGTTTGGCTTTGGACATGGTAAGGAGATCAGGAGCTACTAAAGGATTGTGGGTATGAAAATGACAGGTTCTGCTTACCTTTGAACAGGATTACACTGGCTGCTGAGTGGAGAAAAAACTGAAGAAAGGTATGGTAGGCAGCATTCTAATATTAATTCTTTTTTTATTTTATAGGCAGCATTCTAAATATGGATTCCCCCACCTCGCCCCCCCACCCCCGCCAATTTTTGTTTCCTGTTTATTCAACTAAATGCTGATCTGGGTACAGGTCTGAAGAGATTTTACAGAAATAACTAAAGTTCCAAGTCAGTTGACCTTAAGGTATGGAGATGACCTGGTTGGGCCTGACCCAATCAAGTGAGCCCTTTAAAAGCAGAGAGTTTTCTCCAGCTAGTAGCAGAAGAGGGAGTTACATGGATCTGAAGCATAAGGGGAATATGGTGTGCCATTGCTGGCTTTGAAGATGGAGAGGACTGCTTGAGAAGAAGTGTGTGTAGCCTTTAGGGTTCCAGGGTGACCCCCAGCCAGCAGCCAGAAAGAAAACAGGCCTCCGACCTACAGCCACCACAAGTGTCTGCATTTGCCCAACAGCACAAATGAGCTTGGAAGTGGACTCTGCCTCCACTTTCAAGAAAAAGCACAGCCTGGCTGCCATTTTGACTTCACCCTTGTAAAACCCTAAGCAGAGAACCCATCTGAACCCTCTGGACTTCTGATTTACAAAACTGCAAGATAATACATGAGTATTTTAAGCTGTTAAGTTTGTAATAATTTATTACACAGCAATAACCATCAGGAAAGAAGCTGAGAGGCTTGTTAAGAAGCTACAGTAGTCATTCAGGCAATAGAAGACAGTGGCTCAGGCCAAAATGGTAGCCTTGAAGATGGAGAGTAGTCAGATTCTAGATATACATAAAAGATGTGAAAAAAAATTAGCCTAGAACAGGGAGAATGAAGTTTCCATCAGCTCAGACAGGGAAGACAAGGGAAGGAGCACTACTCGAGGAGGGGGAAGATCAGGATCTCCATTTAGGACCTGTAAAGTCTGAGATGTCTATTAAAAAAAAATACGTAGTATCTAAAGCCACAAAACTAAATGAGATCAAGGGAATGAGTATAGACCAAGAAGAGAGCCAAAGACTAAGCCCTGGGGTGCTGCAGAGTTAGGTGGTGAAGAAGATGTGCCAGCAAAGGTGAACGAGAAGCAGCAGCAGTTACTTAACTTCTCTGAGCCTCAGTTTTATCATCTGTATAATGTGTATACAAATAGCACCTACCTATAGAGTCATTACATTAAGTGATTTTAAGTACTTAGCACAGTGTCTGTGGCGTAGGGTGTATTCACTAAATGTTAGCTATTATTCAAGAGGGTAGACACGATCTCTCACTCATCTCTTCATCATTGTCACCTCTACCACCCTGCCTCTTTCCCACCACCTTGCAGCACCAAGTGCAGGGCTTTGCACACAATCATCACTAGATCAACATCTATTGAAGCAAATTTAATTCTCCATCTTAGTATTCTAAAGTGCAGATTACTTTTTCAAGCTGGGCAAAATGAACAAATCCTTTTCGCCATCTGCAACTCATGATTTGAGGAGCCAAGGACAAGGAGAAGGACTGGCAGGAAGCAAACTCCTTCATTTTGTCAAGTGGCTCCTGTTGCTAAGGCACAGCCATGCTGAAGACTCCACACATGTGCTTTTCCCCCTAGATTTTCATTATGATGCAGTCATAAGTAGAAACAACATAATAACAGAGAGAAATCCAATTTTGTTGACAAGACAAGGCCACAGATACTTAGTTTTCAAATGAAGTATTCCTGTAGGGTTTACCAGTTTTCTGTTTGGAGTCATTTCTTCAAGCCCTTGAGATATTTATAAACTCCTAACTGAAAAATACTGCCCATGGCAGGTCATAATTCTTTGACATGTGCCTTGTAGTTTCAAACAGTGACCTGAACAGTGGCTACTGGGAATACTTGTGCTTTTTCTTCCTAACTTCTCCTCTGAGACGTATTTACTGAAATGCTTTATTGCCTCTGCAGTAAGAATAATTTAAAACTGCAGTTAAGCCTGTAGCAGTTAGGTAAAAGCATGCATCATTTGGATTGAATTTGTTGAGAAAGAATCAACTGTTTACTATCTGCCGTGAAATGTTGAAAATTTGAGGCAATTAGCTCCTTGAAAGGAAAAACTATTCTAATTTACTCAGCATCACAGAAATGCATTCAAAAGTGCTGTTCAAAGCTTCAGCTTTTTCCATCTGTGTTTTAAGGTGACTATTCAATATCAGCAAAATGTGTGAATTTAATTAATTGTATCAAAACAAAAGCATTTCCAAAGTGCTCAAATCCATTTGAGACCAATATGTTGACTTGTTGATGTGAATTTAATTAGTATCTTCAAGCATAACTCCAAAAGCCCCTTTTATCTTATCATCACATTTATATAAACCATTAGCACACAGTACTTTGTTTGAAATGTTTTGCTACATAATCCAAACTGCTATCCTACCCTGGGAGAGTCTCTAATAAGCCCAATATGTTTGCACAGAGAAACTTTTGTATTCACATCAAGTAAATTTAGGCTCAACTGTTGCACAGAAAGTAACTTAAAACCAGCCTTCGAACACACGGAATAGAAGTGATTTAGTGCTTGTTCTGCCTTTTCATCACTTTCCGGAATGAGCAAAAAGAAAGAAATCAGATTGTGCTGGCCTAACCAGTCTCAGGAAGTATCCCAACAAACGACTAAACCGAGTCTCAGAGCCCCACGTTGCGGGGAGCAACAATGACTGAAGAAGCTCATTTTGGGGGCAATACTGACTTGACAGCTTTAGGCTAAGAAATATTGCTCTGGGTGCCCCAGGAACAATTTCTCAGTAATAAGTGCATCTCTCTCCCAGCTATGCCTTTTCCCTGCCTCCCCCCAAAAAAAGTTCTTAAAAGCAAAAATCATTTCAATATGACTTTTAAGTGACTGCTGTTTTGCTGCACAGTTCTAAAATTCAACGAGGTACATTTTGGTGGTGATTTAACTCTTTAGGGTTAATACAATAATAAGCTAGTCTTTTGCAGGCTAGCCAGAGACTCTAGGCAGTTAGGTAAAATGACAACAGGGAGCAGGTTCTCAGGTGAGACTGAACTGGGTTCAAATCTCAACTTTGCCCTTATTTACTTTGTGACCTTACACATGTCAGTTACATTTCTGCACCTCAGCTTATTCATCTGTAGAGTGGGATTAATAGTAATACTCTTTTGTATTAATTTGCTAGGTTTGCTATAACAAAGTACCACAAACTTGAAGAGAGGTTACTTAAACAACAGAAATGTATCATCTCACAATTCTGGGGGCTAAAAGGCTGAGATCACGGTGTCTGCAGAGTTGATTTCTCCTAGGGACTGTGAGGGAAGGATCTCTTCTGGACCTTTCCCCTTGGCTTGTAGATGGCTGTTCTCATGTTCACATGATGTTTTCCCTACATACATGCCTGTATTCAAATTTCCCCTTTTTATACGGACACCATGGGTGTTGTTTTAGGATCTACCTTAATGACCTCGTTTTACCTTTATTACCTCTCTAAAAACCAAGTAAGATCACATCCTGAGGTACTACGGGTAAAGACTGCAACATATCAATCAGGGATGGTCACACAATTCAGCCCATAACATCCTTTGAGTGGGTGCTATAAGGATGTGATAAGATAATGTATGTAAATTTCTTAGCTTAGTGTTTGGCTCACATAAGCACTCATCAAAAGGTAACTAATATCAGGCACTGTGAATGTCCATACATATAGATTTTTATGGCTTAAATAATTTTTGGTACAGAGGAAATCCAGCCTACCCACATTATTCCTGGAGTCAATCTCCCTCAAGAAGTAGAGAAAAGGTGAGAAAAGCTAAATCATTGTAAAGAAGAAGCAAGGGGACCAAACTAGGACATTGAGATATGGCAAAAATAGAATTGTATTTAGATGGTAGGAAATTGTAAAAATTCCTCATCTGCCAGTGAGACTGTAAAAATCAATTGTCAGCTCATCAAGCAACCTTGGGAGGGAGTGAAATACTTTGAAGGCAACTTCAGTTCAGAAAAAGGCAAGCGTTTTAAGTAATGAACTAACCAAAACTCCAGAATGACAGTGCTAGAGCCCTTAATTCTATAGACTATCCTTGGGAAGACTGGGGTTTAAGTGCAGTGTGAAACATTCCCTACAGCTAGAGGAACAACTGCCTCTGCAATCGCAAGTTTATCAGGTCACATGTTCCAATAAACATAGACGTGCCCTGAATGTGCCTCAGAAGTCAAAAAAGAAGTCATGGAAAGATCTCAGAACTCAGAGAAAACAGCATAACAGACTCACAGTGGGGGGAAGTATCTGCTTCATGAGTGTGATTAATAGCCTTATACTTTTTGTTTTCAGGGATAATTTTTTTTTACCAACTTAAATCCTCTCTTTTAATATCTTCCAAGTTAAATTCTCAAGAGGCCACAAAATTTTTTTTAAATAATACATGTATTTATAAGCAAAGCACATATGGTCCAATCATAAAGAAATTCTATGAACTGGGCATGGTAGCCGGGGCCTGTAGTCCCAGGACTTTGGAAGGTTGAGGTGGGAGGATCACGGCAGCCCAGGAGTTCAAGGCTGCAGTGAGCTATGATGGTGCCACTGCACTCCAGCCTCCTGGCAGAGCAAGACCCCATGTTTAAGAGAAAGAAAGAAAGAGAGAGAGAAAGAGAGAGAGAAAAGAAAGAAAAGAGAGAGAAGAAAGAAAGAAAGAGAAAGAAAAGAAAGAAAGGAAAGAAAGAAAGAAAGAAAGAAAGAAAGAAAGAAAGAAAGAAAGAAAAAGAAAGAAAGAAAGAAAAGAAAGAATTAGATGGTATTTCTCATATATTTGCTTATATACACATACTTAGGCAGAGAAAAGGGGTCCAAGGAGACAGGGAGAAAAGGGTTAAGAGCACAGTCAATTCTGATTCAGAAAGAAATCAGAAAGAATATAAATTTCTGTGCAGACAGAAAAAAATGCTGAGTATCAATAGACTTGGCTTGTAGAACTTGAACTGTCAGGAACTTACTGTAACCTTGTACAAATTATTTCTTCTCTGAGCCTTCATAAAATGAAGCCTGGATGATTGCTACACTTTTCATAATTTGTTTGACAATTAGCCCTTTTATGCAATAAATTAATAAATAATTCACTCTAATGAATAGCGGTTGTGGGAACTGCAGGCCTCACAGTCTATGTAAATTTTTCTATAATCTCTATGCACTATCAAAATCCACTGAAATTTATTTCAAGTTTCAGAAAAATATTCCCCCTTGAAAACCTTTGCCAGTTGCCATTTTCTTTCACATGGTAGACTCCTCATTTCCTCCCTCTGTGTCCTACTTTAGTAAATGGCACCACCCTCCACATCATTCTTTATTCCGGAAACCTGAGAGGTATCCTTTATTTCTCCCTCTTCTACAATACATCAAATTCATCCATTTCCAATTCCTACCAATTCAGTTTCCTAAATATGTCTCAGATCCATCTACTCCTGTCAGCTCTATTGCCACTCATCTAATCCAAGTCACATCATCTGGACTATGGCAATAATTTTCATCAGTCTCCCCACTTCTACCTGTGCCCACCCTTCCCTGGTCCAGCTTCTACATAATAGCCCAAGGGATCTTTTAAAAATGTCAATCACATCATATTTGGCCCTTGCCTAAAACCTTCCAGTGGTTTCCCATTGTATTCAGAAGAAAACTCAAAGACTGTAACTCTGCCCACTTTTTCCTTAATTGCCTGGGTCCCATCACTTCTTACCTGGACCTGCTTCCCCACCTCTCCACTTCCTGCCTCATAATCCATTCCTATACCAAGCCAATGATCTCTTCTAAATATGCGATGAGTATGTCAACACCATAATTAAAATCCTTTAATGTCTCCCTATTAACTATTGTATTAAGTCCCGACTACTTACTTAGCCTGGCCTGTGAGGACCTTACATTCTCGGCCCTCCCACCCTCACACCAACCCTGCCACTTAGTTCATCAGCCTCACCTTCGAACACTTCCCTCCACCTTTTCATTGTGCCATCTCCACCAAACTGCTTTTTTCTTTCACAAAAGATTTTACTATGGAAAATTTCAGGCATACACAAAAGCAAAAAGCATACTAAAATTAATTTCCCTATACTTATCATCCTGCTTCAAAATTATCCAATTCCTGGCACTCTTATTTTATCTATTTCCTCTCCTCCCCACTCCACACACTTTGGTTTTTCTGGAGCATTTTAAAGCAAATCCCAGATATCATATAAATTTACCTTTAAATCCTCAAGTGGGCCATTCTCACAGAGGAAGACTCACCAACCTACGTGCTGTTTTCCAAACATGCCTCATTCTCTTCTGTGCCTTTTCACAGTTTATTCCTTCTGCCGAGTGTGGGCTTGGTTCCCTCATTTCTCTTCCTGACAAACTCCTAGGTTCCCTCCAAAGCCCATCCTAAATGTTACCCTTTCTGTGAAACCTTCTCAACTTCCTCTCTGTTGTGCTCTCACAGCACTTTGTAAATATCCTACATATTTATTTAGAAAATAGAAACATAATAGAATATATAAATGTAGTTCACATATTAATATATCATATGATATTATTGTATATTTTATATTTCATTGAAATATTATACAGTATGATGTCCAGTCTATTGTATTCAAATTATGTGTTTGTGTGTCTGTCTCTCCCACTAAAGGAGCTGCTTGAGGTAGAAAATGTGTCTGCCTTTTCACAGCTCAAGCCCACTGCCCAATAATACATGTTTATACACCTAGCACTTAGCATAGTCTTTGCCACATGGTGTCTAACTTGCAAATATTTGTTGAATTAACACATTAATTAGGCGTGATACCAAAAAAGAGTATAAAATTTGCAGTTGAACATAGAGGGATTTAAGTCCCAGTTTCAGCAGTTATTTACAAGTTATGTTATCTGGTAAGCCTCACTTTCCTGATCTGGCCATTGGAATAGGAACACCTACCTCCTTGGATTGTTGTGAGGATCAAATAAGACAGTAAATATAAAGGTAATCACAAAACACAAAATCTTTCTACGTGGAAGGTTTTGCTATAAACATCAACAAATATACAATAGGGTCTAAGCTATGACAAGTGCTTAGCACAAGGCCTAGCACATAGGAAGCGCTCTGTGATGGTGAGCCACCGTTGTTTACATTTGAAGACTAGTCTGTTGACAGTCCTCCTGCTTGTGCATACAGCTCTGAGCATGAGAAGTGACTGATGGATGACCAAACAGTCCTGTCCACACAGCAGATGCTCATCATCAGTTGGCTAGATGGCTCTGTGACTCAGCTGCTCACAGACTCTGCTGTTAGACCTGCCCAGCTGCTCTGCTACTTACTGCAGATGATCAACCATCTGAAACATTTCACATGGCTAGATGCCAGGGTCCAAGAGAGCTTTAAAGCTCATCCAAGATGATGGTCAAGGCTGCAGGTACCATACATCCCAAATTGTCTGGGATAGTCTCAGGTTTGGTTTGTGGCCCAGCACAATTATCAACAGGGTCCTCTTATTGTCATAGTTTCGACAATAAACTATGTGGTCATCCTAGTCAAGGTTATACTTGCTACTCAAGTTATTTGTTTTCAAAGAGGAGAAAAAAAAATCCTAAGTGAAGGTCTTACTAGTGCTTTTTCAATAGTAATTTCTCTTTTTTGGCACAAGCTATCCCCTTTTTTGTGGCTCCACATGGCACACAGAAGCAGATCATTAGGGAAATTAAGAGTGGTACAAGCGGCCTGTCCCACAGCCCCTGTGTTCATTTACATCAGGAACTAGGCTACATCGGCATCTGGTCCTGTAACTGCATAAACAGGATGCCTTCCTGGACCTAGAGGGCATTCTTCTTGAGGCTCCACCTCCTGTACTCTTTTTGTCCACGGGCCACATGGCATGGCAGTGCCTGAAGCCACACCTAGGCAGATGGTCCCCATTCCCCAAGCCTCTCCTGGACTGCAATTTGAAGGAGGTAACTTTATTCTATAGCCACTGCCCCCAGCTACGGCAGCTTTCAGACAAGTCTCCAACCACTCTTAGCTAATCCTGGGATTTTTAGGGGCAGAGATGAGAACCAAGGGCCAAAAACCACATTGGCTGATTTGACTATCTCTACTTAACCTCCTCTTAAGCCTGGCTTTGGCAATAGTTTGATATAATCCATTAAAAGGCATTCTGTCAGACTAGGCCACTGATATTAACATCTGTGGGTTTAGTCCCTATTAAATCTGTTTGGTCATTGTATATTATAGGCAGAACCTCAGTGTCAGCTGTCCCCAGACAGAAGGAGCATCATCGTGTGTGATGACGGAGCCATCATGAACTGTGCTTGATTTATATCCATTCTGTGCCCAGGAAAACAAAGGAGACAAATAGTTAAACACCATGGCTCTTGTTCTCTGGATCTCAAATTTCTGCTGAGAAAAGCAGAGCACAAACACATGGTAGAATAATTTACCCAGATAATGGAAGGACTGAGCCTATTCATTGAATCTATGGATCACCTATATTGGACACTAAGTGTGCAGGGGTAACAAAGATGCACACCATCCCTGCCTTCATGGGACTTATAGGCAAGTGGGGAAAATAGACATCAAAACTGTCATTTTAAAATGCACTAAATAATTAGAAGAATAACCACAGAAGTGCATAAAAGAAGGGCTTAACATGGTCTGGGATGGTAAGGGGGAATTCAGGGACTGATTTTTAGAGCAAGTAGCAGCTGACCTGAGATTTGAAAGATGACTAGAAATTAGGAATGTAAGAATCAACAGGCCGGGCATGGTGGTTCGCACCTGTAATCCCAGCACTTTGGGAGGCCAAGGCGGGTGGATCACCTGCAGTCAGGAGTTCGAGATCAGCCTGGCCAACATGGTGAAATCCCATCTCAACAAAAGTACAAAAATTATCCAGGCATGATGGTGGGTGCCTGTAATCCCAGCTACTCGGGAGGCTGAGGCGGAAGAATCACTTGAACCTGGGAGGTAGAGGTTGCAGTGAGCCAAGATTGTGCCATTGCACTCCAGCCTAGGTGAGAGAGAGTGAGAGTCTGTCTCCAAAAAAAAAAAAAAAAAAATCAACAAACATTATTCATTCAGTGAAACATTCATACATTTAGTGGGTATTCATTGAGTGCTAACTATGGTTCCAGGCTCTGTGTTGACTGCCACGGAAATCATGATAAACAAGATAGGTTGTGTCCCTGCCCTCATGTAGCTTATAGTCTAGTAGAACTCCCAGAATGTTGAAGACCAGGGAGTTTTCAGATTCTCTGAGCATTTTTGTTCCCTCCTATTTTTCCTGGATAGAGAAGTGCAGAAAGGTAACCCTAAAGTTCAAGGCAACTGGTCTTCAAGCTTCTGAAACAACCCCATTCTGAGGCTGTGAGGCAAATGCCTTTGCCAAACTCACTTACTTCTTTTTGAGCCTGAAGTTTAGGTGGCAAGGAAGGCTCAGTTTTAGGTGATTTGGACTGTGAGTCAGGAATCCCTGATCCCCTCTACACATACGGACACACCTTGGAGTCTGTTTCTCAGTGATTTGCAAAATACCTCCCTGACTCCCAGCTTCCTGAGGCTGGTATAATCACTCTGTTAAGACCTCGCTTCTTGATCTGTATACCGTTTAGAGATAGGCCTTTCTTTCAAAATACTCTCCATACTCTGAAACAAATAAAGTAGAAATCATTTCAGGTACCCAATAATTATTTACTTTACAAAAGATTTTATACTGCAGAGAGGTTTTCAGTCTAGGGCATTTTTTTCTCAATATTTTTATTATTAAAATGATAAAACCTTATTGATATTTTGATAAAAATATCAAAAATATCAAAATACTTATATCAAAAATACCAAAAATTATAAAAGAATTGTTCAATAACACACACATATACCCATAACCTATATTCCACAATTAGCAACCTGCTATATTAACTTTATCACACATCTATCGATCCGTTCACTATCTATCTTACTTATGGAAGCATTTTCAAGTAAATTACAAACATCAGTACACTTCACCCCAAAACATTACAGCATGCATTTTGAACTAGAGTTCAAAATTTGTTTATGGTTGTTTAGGTAAAATTTGCATAGGATACAATGTATCCATCTTAAGTATATCATTCAATGAATTTTGACAAATGCATAAACCAATATGACCCAAACTTTACCAAGGTATAGAACATTTTTATCACTCTAGCAAGGTTCCTCATGCCATCCTCTCATCTAGTAACCCCTACCCACCCCCCAGTGGTAATCACTGTTATATTTTTTCACCATAGATGCATTTTGCTTATTCTAGAACATCTTGTAAATGGAATCATAGAGTCTGTAACCTATTGTGTCTTTCTACTTTCACTCAACATGTTTTTAGACTCATCCATGCTATTGCATGTATCAGTAGTTCATTCATTTTTATTACTGAGCAGTTTACCATTGTATGCAATGTGTAACTCCTCTTCCATAAACTTTGGAAATCCCATTGCCCTCCCAAGGTTTTTGTGAATTCCCAGGAAAGAAGAGCCAAGTGCCAGTAGAAGAGAACAGAATTTAGATATCAAGGGAAAGAAATGTACATAATTCTGAGGTTATGTCAGGAAATAGGTTGGAACAGCCCAGAGACCAAAAGGATACAGCAGAAAGACCAGTGAGAGTCCAGAAGACTCAGAAACTGGAAAAGATGTGAGAGTAAGACAGGACTTTGAGGATCAATCTTGGGATTGCTCAGTTCCAACAGTGTTTTCCCTTTGTCCCCCAGTTGAAAATTCCTGCCAGGCCAAGGCAAGTAAGGTAGGTTCTGATTAGACTCAGCCACAGGGGAAAATGAGATAATAGGGAGGGCCTGATTTAGATAGAGTGGCCAAGGAGGACCTCTGAGAAGTAACATGTAGACTGAGACTTAAAGAATAGGAAGGACCCTGTCATGGAAAAAAAAAAAAAAAAAAAAAAAAAAAAAACAGAAGAGAGTGTTCTAGAAAATTGCTAGGGCAAAGGCTTCAAGATGAAAAAAGGTTATGGAAGTGACAGAAAGCCAGAGTGGTGGCTGAAGTGCAGGGAATAATAGGGAGACAAGGCTAAAAACGGTAGACAAATCACAAGGTCCTAGTAGGCCATAGAAGTTTTGTCTTTATCTTCACAACAGGACTCCTTAGAGGATTCTAAGGACTTTCATTTGTGTTTCAAGAAGGCCACAGTGGCCACACAATGGAAAATGGTTTGGAGAAGGGCAAGGGCAGAAGCAGGAATTCCAGTTAGGAAGCGATTACAGTTGTCCAAGTGAGAGATGTTTTGACTGTGGTCGTGACAGAGGAAGCAGAAATAAAGTATAAAGATAAATTTAAGAAGTAAAACTAACAGTGCTTAATGGTGGATGGATATTTGTGTGTGTAGTGTCTAGAAAAATGTCTGGGAAAATAGCTACCAAAATCTGAACAGAGACTGTCTCTGGATAGTGAATGTATTATTCATAGATTTTATTTTCTTCCTTTTGACTGTGTTTTCTAAAATTTCCACAATGAACATGGACTACTTTTGTAATTAAAAAAGGAATAAAGTTATTACATGTTTAAAATTCTGAAAGAAAATGACATTGACCTTAACCATTTACACAAGGGTGCTCTTTGATATGCTTAGATCCTCAGGAGGCCCTCCACTCCCCAGAGAGAAGAGCCCCTGGAGAACAGCCCTCAGGACCTGCAGCCCAACCATGCAACCTCCTTGATGGCTTCACATCTCCATCTTTTGAGAAAGGGCGTAAGATTTTATAAATAGTCATAAGCTATTTGGAACCAAATCTGTTGGGGCCTGCCGGGGGTGGGAGTCGGCATGAGATGGAAGGCTGAATGACATTATTTTAGTTAAAACAAGCACCACCTGTGACTCCAAAGTAGTAAGCCCTGGTTGTCTTTTTTTGGTTGGTAAATTGGCTCTGAAGGGAAAAGGGAGATTCCAAGAAAGCCTGTTTCCAGATGGCTTTTGAGGAATGGGAACGTCCTTAGATGTAACCTATACAGCCCCTGAAGTTTAAAAATCAAAATCAAGCTCATGATCTTACAGCCATTCTTTACATATTACATATATCCTTTCCAAACACCAATGAGAAATTCCTCCATCTCATCCCATTCCTTTAACCAACAGCCTGGGTTTTAGTCAGTGTCCCCACATGGCACTAGTTTAATGTCAGAGATAATATTCACAAATGTTATTAAGAACATGAATCAGAAACAGAAGAAAGAGGCCTCTTCTGGGAAGGCAGAAGACCAAAAAGTTGCCAGCACAGAAGGCCACAGCTATATTCCATGATCAAAGGATAATGGAGAAGAGTGATAGAAAAAAAAAAGATTACAAAATATGAGTTTGGGCTTTTTTCCAATTCCCTTGCTTCAAACCCAAATGCTGATACCAGCCAATCAGATGTGATTTTCAATCACAGGCAGCAGCTGTTTTGATTTTAAAAGAATAAGTCACCTAACTTTTTTTACCAATTTATTTTAAATTTTCTAAAACTTATCTCTTGTCAGTGATATATTAGATGACTCTTGGTATTTTATGGTGATGCATAACAATAATAAAAGCATGAATGTGCCATTTGCAGAACAAAGCCAGTATCTTGGGGTAAAATTGCTCTTGTAATTGGCTGCAACAACTATCCTGGGTTTAAGGACCCAAAATATGTGATTGTCACGCAGAAAAACTAAGGGAAGTTACAATAAGGACTTCCATGCTAAACGGCATAACTTTCCCCAGGATCTTAGTGTCTGAGTGCTCCCCATTGGCTCTAGGCCTAGAAAGGGAAGAAAGACACAGGTCTGCCTGACCCTCTCAACCTCTGCTTGAAAACAATTAAGAATTAGAATGCTGCCCAGCACTAACCTAAGACCATGGCTATCCCAACGCACTGCAGAACTGCAGAACAGTGAAAAGATAAAACTTCACTTGTTTTGCCAAGCATTTGAACAGATTTTTGAATGTAACTATTACTTACTTGTTTTTATGGAAAAGAGATTTCTAATGCCTTATACTCTTCAGAGGAAAAGATAAGCTCTCATGTTCTGCTTCCAGACACATCTTCCAAAACTGCAGGTCTGATCATGATACTCCCCTGCTAAAACACCTCTTGGTGCTCTCATCCCACCCCACACTGCCTTCCAAATAAAATACATGAGCCTGTCAGCCAAAGTCCTCTAACTGCCTGGTTCCCAATCAACATTTCCAACTGTATTTCTCAATACACAGCACCCCTTTCACATACACTACACTCAAGGTAAATTTAAGTAATTCCTATTCCTCTTATGTGCTCTGGGCTCTCCTCCTTATCCTCTATATCAATGTTTTCTCCAGCCCTTCTCTGTTTTGTTAAATCCAATGGCGAATTTTCAGTCCTCATCTTACTGAACATCTCAGCAGCATTTAATCCAGTGACTGCTCCCTCTTTCTTGAAATTCTTCAGCAAAGTCTCAGGATACAAAATCAATGTGCAAAAATCACAAGCATTCCTATACACCAATAACAGACTTAAAGAGAGCCAAATCAAGAACCAACTGCCATTCACAATTGCTACAAAGAGAATCAAATACTTAGGAATACAACTAACAAGGAACGTAAAGGACCTCTTAAAGGAGAACTACAAACCGCTGCTCAATGAAATAAGAGAGGACACAAACAGATGGAGAAATATTCCATGTTCATGGCTAGGAAGAATCAATATCGTGAAAATGGCCATACTGCCCAAAGTAGTTTACAGATTCAACGCTATCCCTATCAAGCTACCAATGACCTTCTTCGCAGAACTGGAAAAAACCACCTTAAACTTCA
>PVKV010035081.1:0-17002 GCA_004027835.1 Alouatta palliata
CCCTTCCCTTCCTTTCCCTTCCTTTCCTTTCCTTTCCTTCTTTCCTTTCTTTTCCTTTCCTTTCCATTCCATTCTATTCCATAGGGGATTCTAACTTCTGTTGACAAAGGAAACACATACTCTCTCATTCAGACTTCCCAATGCTGAAACACAGTTATATTAAGTGGTCCAAGCTGGGATCTCATATTCCTGGCTCCCCAGGCAACAGTTCCCTTTAGCCTTTTCTGCTGATCAATACATATTGTTTACTCAGAGTAAGGTTTGTTTGGTCGCTCCTCTCTAGAAAGAACAAGGAGTGGGATAATGTGGGGGCGGGGTGGGGCGGGGGAGGGGTTGGGAAGACAGATGTGTGCCTCTGAATAACCTTTCAGCGCCTTGGTTATAGCAGCTGTATTTCAGGTGAAATCTGTTTTACAATAGACTAGTTTTGCATTTTAAAAAACTTCTATAGCGTTTCTAAATGTCTGCGGTGTTTTACTACAATCTGTACACAATATTTGTGAGATAATTTGTATCTAATCGACCACTCCATGTTATTATTGCTATTATTATTACTACTTCGTTGAGCTGATGGTTTTTTAATTGCTTAGAAAAGGGAGGGGATGGATGGAAATAGACGGGGAGAGAGATGCCTATCTACTCACCCCCTTTCCCAAATCTGTTTGTGGAGGAGAGGATACAACGAAGAGAACTGTAATGATGATATTAGTTATGTACTTTTTTTTTTTTCCGGGCTGGAGTGCCTAGGATGGGCAGACTAGGGAAGCCTGTTAGGTTTGCAAACTAGTGCTAAGTAGCAGCGGCGATTTCTTAGCTTTCTGCCCTCCCTCCTGGAAGTGTGGAGCCCCCGAAGGCTACCACAGCAGAGATCCAGGTATCTGAGAAGGATTCGGCGGCAACGCTGGGCCGAAGGGGTGCCCTGACGGACTGGGAGGGCTCCGCACCCACCGGAGTACTGGATTCCTGAGCGCAGAAATCCAGGCCCCCAGCTTCGCTAGGGCGACCGCCCTCGCGAACTCACTTCGGCCCTCCTAGACGAAAGACTTTGCCTTCACACGCGATTACTTTCACTGGAGATCACGACCCGGAGACGCTGGCGACTGGGCCAGCGCCTCCCATTTCGGTTCAACTCCAGTTCACCGCCCGCTCTGAGTGAGAAATCCTCGGGGAGGGGTGACGAAGGAGTGGGGGATAGGCATTCTCTGCTCAGTGCACAATGACAATGAAATGATTGGTAAAGGTCACAGGGATTCTGGTCCATCCGAGTACCACCTCTCCTCCCATGTATATACTGCTGTCTGTGAGTGGGCTCGTGGGGATCCTTCTTGGCGTCTCTGATAAGCACAGCTGGTGGAAACCCACAGCGACGATCAAGCGACCTAGCGAGCGCCCGGGAGGCTGGGTTCCTGCTTTTTAATATATATATATATATATATTTTTAAATCTCCGTGTGTATGTATCTCTGTGCGTGTGTGTGCGTGCGCGTGCAAACGTGTGTGTGTAGATAGCTGTGTGTATCGTGTTACTATGTACAAAAAACAAAAAGTACAAAAAAAATCTCGCTAGGCTGTGTAGAGATCCCAAAAATATGCAGTTGCTGTGGCTTTATTGCTAGCTAGTATCCACACACCAGGTCCACAGGCGAACCTCATTCCCAAGGAGTACACACGTGTGAGGCCGGCCAAGCACCCAGCACCCACCCGCTGCCGGTCAGACCTGGCTGGGGTCTCTGAACGCCGCTGCTGACCTCCGGGTCCGGCCTTCAGGCACAGCTGCCGTAGACAAAGCTTCAAACTACCTAAGGACCAGAGAGCCCGGGCCCGTTGTCAAGGATGCGGTAGTATGGGTTGCCAGGCCTCTGGTCCACCACACTGTGTCTCCCTCAGCTGCAGGTCGAAGAGCATGTGTTAATTCAAATCCCAGACTCTTACTTTTTTGTCAAGTCTCTGCATTCTGTTGATAGATAGGTTTTAGTTCTGGAATTTTTATTTTCCCACACTGAGTTCATGTTTTACAACTGTTAGTAGTTTTTTGTTTGTTTTGATTTTTTTTTCTTTGCAGTTAATTGCTATGGTTTGAACCTGAGTTAACCCAAATATTTCTGCCGACTTTATAACTGTACAGTTTTGTATATTAAACGTTTTTGAAGTTATTAATTTAAAGAAAGATCATTTAGTTTATTCATTTAGTAACTGATGTATAATAAACGCTATTTTCATTAAGAGTTGCTTTTTCAACTATTTTATTCAAATTGCCTATTGCAGTTGCCAACAATTATTTATTTTCAATAAATTCTGCATTGTGTTTAAAAGGAAATTCTTTCAAAGATAAGTTGGTTGTCAAAAAGAAAACAATTCGTTGTAATGTTTGATGTGAAGTTTTAGTCAAGGGGTTTATATTGACGCAATATTTTATTGTTGTAAAAGATTAAAAAGGTTTAAATAAAACATTTTTCCAAAAAATATGTTTTCTTCTCCTGGCCTTATTGTGTGCTGTGTGAGGTGGAGCGTTTAAACAGAGGCACATTCTGGTTGAGCAGTGCTGCTGCTTTGCTTCAGCTTGTAAATCATTAGTCATTGTTTTGATTCTTGATTCTTTTCCTCTGACTTTCGGCCTTTCAGCTAAGCTCTGGAACACACTGACAAACGCAGCATGGCCTATTCTGTAGCCCACACTCACTCAAAGCACACCCCAAATAGTGGGAACCCGCATAGGGAAGGCTTGAGCTGAATTTCATTTCAGGAGGTGCAAGCTTACTAACGTTCTCCAAAAAGGGAGTCTCTCTTTTTCTCTCTCTCTCTCTGCCAGCATATAGACCTTTCTCCAAACCTGCCTCTCCTGAAACTGAACTCAGATCCTCTAATAAGTCTTTCATTTCACCTCGCTGTACCCATCCTTCTTCTTCCTCCCCATTTTTTTAGGTGCCCTTCTGATACCTGATCCCTCATTCCCCTGAGGAGGGATGGGAAGATGATTATACGTAAGGAGAAGCACTCTTCCTCTTATGGCTCTTCCTAAGCCCAGAAACCCAGATAAACTGTTTTGCCCAGAATGCTGAACTCTGTCCATTCCTATCTGAGTATAGGGGGGAAGGAAACATAATACAGGGGGACATTGTGTGTGTGTGGGGGGGTTGATTTCACTCTTCTTCCCATTCCCATACACAATTTCATTTGCATTATTTTATTTCACAAGACCGTCCATAAATTAGCGACTGCTACCTGTAGTGATAGCTGAGGAGTAAATTACCAAATCTGAACCAGTTCTGTTTTAAGGTTTTGTATGCACACACATGCTTTATTCAACATTTTTGGTAGATGCATGTGAAACAATGAACAAGATATTTAATGATAATTTTTCAGCAGTAAATCTCCCTCAATTCATAGTCTGAAGTACGTGTTTTTGTTAGACAACCCAAAATGATTTAATCATTTTAATAGGTAATGATTACAGCATATGATGTCTTGTATTTTTCAAATTGCCTAGTAATTTACAGCTCCATGGTGCACCAAACACGTGATTGTTGTGTATGAAACATGCCACATGCTGTGTGTACAGTCATGGGTATATCACTCTTTACAAATAATATTTATTCTATAGAGCTATATGTACAAGCACAAAACCCATAGTTTTAAGCCTCTTGGTTTTCTTTCAGTTCATACCAACTAACCTCCTTCTCTTTCAATATCCTATAAAAATTAGAATTGATTAAAAAGTTATAGCTTTTGTCACAAAACGACACAAATAGCAACTTGCAATGTATCTTGAACTCTTTAATGGAACCCTACATGATATTTTAAGAGATACAAAAATATATATACACATTTATCACTATCATCAGTACTTTTACTAATATATACATAACTCATACATTTTATATGTATTATCAGATTTGTTTCCTTTACTGCTTCTTTTCTTTCTCCTGAAATATAATCAAGTCCTAATTGTTTTTTGTGATCAACATCTTTGCAACATGAACATAATATTTTCATTATAAATTGAGAGATGTTGCTGTTTTTGCCTGGGGCTTCCTTTATTTTGAGTTGCTGCTAATCCTGCTTCAAACCAAGGCCTTTGTAAAGAAAAAAAAAAAAAAAACTGGCTTTGTCTTCAGTATCTCTCAGACCTTCACAACAGTAGCTCTCTTTCTCACGAAATAAGAATTGGTAGGTTCAAAAGGAACAACAATAGTAAATAATATCTAATGGGGTAAAGGCAAAAAAGTTTCATCTCCTTCACCAGATCAGAACAACAGAAAATGCAGAGGCTGTGGAGAGAGGTAGGATGTGAAAAGAGTGAATATACAGGTGTAACAGATGTGTAAACAAAGTCAAATATGCAAATCAACTATATATATGTATATAAACATGCCTTGGTTGTCAAAATGGCTGTAGCTCTCTGCATGCGTAACAAAAGGGAAATAGATTACTAAATTCAAGCATTTGTATTTCCAACGATAAAATGAGAAGATGAATATTATCCCTGGAAATTGGTTTCTTACCTTCAAAAGAAAAGGGTAGGGGAAAATATTGCCTAAATTAGTATATGAGTTGTGTTTGTCTTTAATAAAATCAGACTATTCCCTTGGAAGTATTTAACATTCACATATTTCTCTTGCTCCCACATCAGGCTGCTGTTGTTGTTTTAATTGCCTGTAGGCTAAAAGTAGAAACATACATTTCTGGTTTTATTTAAAATTTTTTTTTGGTGGGGGAAGTTGGGAGGCAAAAAAGAGGAGAATAGAGAAGTAGAAGATGGTTACAGGTTAAACAGTTTAGTTTTCCAAAGAGAAGAATGTATTTTCCCACCTGTCAGATCTTTTTAAAGACACTTATGGAACCTCAGAATGTGGAATTTTTTTCTGTGACTAAGTACTCCAAACATGTGACCCTTTCAAAAAAGAGTCTTGAAAGGAATAAAAAGTAACAGTACACCACAGAGTCATTAGAATTGATGTCACTAACACTCATCCATTCTGTAATATAAAAGAGTAGACATTCTTTATACATGCCCCTGATAGTAGTTTTAAAATAGTATATTCCAACTTATTCACTTACTGATATTGGTTTTTAAAGCATTAAGAACAGTGAATATAAAATATATTTGAAACCAATTAAGGCTTTTTTCTAATAAGATGAAATATAAAAGTACCATTTTTTAAGAGCACTACTGGTAGAGCATTTCCCAAATTAAGATTATTTAAAAGAATACAGTCTTGAAAACAAAATTTAGTTAACTTCTGCAGTCTCTAAGAAGGGGGAGAGACAAGAATCTAGACTACTGTTCCTGTAAACCAAATCCACAAAATTAAATAATTGTGCATTCCAGTAAAAAATGCATTGGCTCACTATGCTTTCTTTCATCAATATGAGAATAGAACTACACCTATTCACACTTCACACATTATTTAATTAACTAGCTAGAAGACTGGATTCTCTTTACAACACTATTTGTTATCAGGAGGATTTGGTATAAGGTTCATCTTATATGGCTTCCAAGGCGAGTGTTTATTCAACTACCAAAAGAGCCTTATTATGAAGTGCACTCATCCTTGAAGGGAGGGAATCTCAGGACAGCTTGCTGTGGACTGAAATTCGACAGTATTTAATACAAGTATATTATGTAGACACATACCCACAGCCATAAATGCATTCCTTCTCTTTCCCCTCAAATCCTACCTCCCACCCTTGCACTTGTGCACAGACAAGATGATTTAACAGAAAGCAGACTGTGTCCCTCAAAGACCAAAATGGAAGAGATCAACTCATTGACCAATTTGTTATGTTTTTCTTTTTATCTGTCTTCCCAGTCAGGCTGTGTCCACACCATTCTGGTACAGTCAATTGAAAAGAGAAAAAAAAAATCACTCCGTCAAACTCTGTTTTATCTATAATGTCACAAACCTGGTTTGAGTGATCCTTTCCCCAACCCTGATACGTACACACTGAATTGACTGCTTGTGTTGGCATCTTGTAAGCAATTTCTATTATATCAGCATTGCTTCTCGGGAGAAAGGGGACAATCTAAACATTTTAAATACTGATTACTTCTCATCGTCCTTAGTTATTTTTCACATACTGTAGAATCCCATTAGAATGTGGCTGATTATCTCCCAGATTTGGCCAGACTGGAGACCAGCCCTTATGCTGACCCCTTTTCACAGACATGGAATAGACTGCTCTAAACATAAAGTGTAAAGCTTGTAAAGTGGATGTTAGCAACCCCCCACCAGCAGACCAATATTATAAAGATGTTTTTAGACAATTTACGTTTGGTAAGAGATATTTCTTGCAATCTGAGCACAGAAAACCACGCATATATCCATACCACCTGCAAAGATCACTGCTAGACATCAGATTTTTGAAACACAGAAAATAGAGGGCTATGGACCAGGGGCAGTAGTTCATTGGTCTTTGAATAGAATGTAATTCCAAGTTGCAGAAATGGCTATCTGAGTGGACTTCTTGCACAGAGGAATAGTAATTTTCTTAATGATTTACTATTCACACTCTACCTGTCATGGTATTGGTAGTATTCATGTTTAATAAACAAAATTTTTTCTATAAAATTTATTCCCACAGTAGCATGCATATACATGCATACAGAAAAGATCTGAATCAAAGAGAGAAGTCTGTCTCAAACCTGTAGTGATGTAGAAATTAGACAGAAAAAACCATATTTGTGAACTCTGTTGGCATAATCAGGGACTGCATCTGTTCAAAACAGTGTACAGCAGCCACTTTTAAGCAATAGGGTTTGACTTGCTCCCCAGTGGACAGCAGTTCTCTATAAATGAATTTCTTTCATCAAAAGAGAGGAGTTGAGGGTGTTTAACCTGAAATTCAGAATTCTGAGCCTTTCATTGGAGTAAGAGTGTTTGAAATTCTAGATAAACATACTTGTATTAATCACCTTCATTTTCCATGTTATTTCCTGGGAGAAAATAACTCCTCCAGATTCTATACTAAAAGTGAAAATAATTTTGAAGGTAGTTATTTAATGTGCTCTGAGT
Organism: Alouatta palliata; assembly: GCA_004027835.1. NCBI lineage: Eukaryota > Metazoa > Chordata > Mammalia > Primates > Atelidae > Alouatta > Alouatta palliata. Next base: position 7,013 of record PVKV010035081.1, read on the forward strand.
CTTCCCCCCATCATTGTCCATGGAAAAGTGGGCAATGTTGGCTCTATAGATGCTCCCCAGCAGCCTCCTCTGGGCAGGTAAAGAAAGTTGGTATAGAGAGGATTGCAGGACAAAGGCTCTGCTGCCTACAGTGAGAGCTCCAGCCTCTCATCTACAGTGGAAAATCAACTGGTAAGATCAAGTCCTATTGTCTCTTCTAGCCCTTAGTGATCTGCTTCTGCCTGTCCTAGTTTGATGTCCTCGGTTGAATAAGAGAACTAACTAGCTTTGTTTTTAATGGATTAAAGTTATGTTTAAACAAGTAATTTCAAAATTGACTGAAATCTTTGACTTGAAATCTTTGTATTTTCTAGAGCTTTCTCTGCACAACTTATTTGCACTTTGTATTCCTGTGTTCCTTTATGCGTGATTTTGATAACTCACAATAGAAAAATTTAAGTTAAAGGCAATAATAATCTTTTAAATTTATGTACTACATTTCCCCCCTAAAGATTCCTAGGCAATTTGGAAATGATATGCACACTATACTCTGCAACAACCAATATGCAAAGCGCAACAAAATGACCACACGAAATGATCACATTTGGTCCAGGCAATACAAAATGATTTTGAGGCCACACAAAATGATCACACTCAGTAAAGGCAAAAAGCTCATTAATATCAGTAGGCATCCTGTGCACAATTAAAGGGCAGTATATGCCATGGGTCTCATTCATTGCTGTGTGAAAGTATGAAAGTGCATGGACTCACATCTCAAAAGAATCAAGTCCACCACTTTCAAGTCCAACATTTTAAATTTGTATCTTATAAGAGACAATAGGCAAATACAGTGAATATAAATACATTTGATAATTACTGATTAAATTTGTCTTTGAGTCTTCTGGAAAAAAAAAAACAAGCATTTTGGTAACTGAAAGACCAAAAATCTTCCAAGGTAATTGTGCCTTTATGATATGTGATATTGTAAATTAAAATTGTTGTAAACATTTGTGAAAAATGTAATGACAAAATAGCCAATTTGAAAAATCACAGTCTCTCATTTGCATGTGTGTGTGCACGCGCACGCACGCATGCGTGCTACCACCTATCTATATTTCAGTCTGTATTTTGTGAAAATGACCAAGCTATTCAGATTGTGTGGAAGGGTGATATGTTTTAAGTAAATTAAGTTAAAACAAGACTCTCAGGGCAGAGCAGAGACCCTTAAGAGTTAATAGAGACCGACTTATCTTTTGGCTTACTTTTAACCCCTATGAAAATGAGATATGTGCTACAAACAGTGACTTCCCTATAGCAAAAGAAGTTCAAATTATGTTACCATTACCTCCTGATAGTATGTCACCATTTTTAAAAAAGTTTTTAAAAATATATCAAGAATGAACCTAGCTGTGATGATACTGAATATTTGCTGGAAAATATTTGTTGCTCTAAAACTCTGCATGCCCTAACCCTGTTCCATGCCTCTGGCTGTCAGAACTTTGCAGCGCCCACTCAAAGTTCAGTGTCAAATTAAAAAGTGACAAGAATGGAGCAGCATAAATACTAGCTTAAATCTTTTCTCTACTTTTCAACATACAAACATATGAATTTCAAAACCCAGCATGCTCTGCTGAATAAATATGTTCAGATTTCACATATAAGTTGCAGAATAAAAATAGCAAAAATATTCAATTCAACAAAAATTTATTGAATGCCTACTATGTGCAAGACTTTGTTAAAGTGGCATGTGAAGCGTGTGGAGTAAGGAAAGGACCTTGCTTCAAAGGGCTAACAATCTCTGTGGTAAGGTAAGAATAAGATAGAAATATACATAACAAACTGTTTAATAAAGGAGTGCTAGAGATATGTACTATCATCAGTGTAGATGCCACTACTCTATATTTTTATTGTTCCTTTCTTATAATACACATTCATGCTCAAACATAGCATTTCTTTGTGCTATTTTAATAATATTGTGCATCCCTGTTGAAACCCAGGTAGATGCAGTTATTAGTTGATTTATATGTCTAGACACTAAAGTGTTTATTTGCAAATTCCTATGCCTGAATTTAGCTCTGATGAGTTTGAATTACTTTTGTAAGGTATTTTTTGTTTTGAGACAAACTCTAATTTTATTGTCCAGACTGAAGTGCAGTGGGGTGATCATGGATCACTGTAGCCTCAGCCTCCTGGGCTCAAATGATTCTTTTCACTTTAGCCTCCTGAGTAGCTGGGACAACAGGCCTCAAATGATCATCTTGTGCCAGCATCCCAAAGTGTTGGGATTATAGGAATAAACTACCGAGACTGGTCTGTAAGAAAATCTTTTTTAAAAGGGATAAAATGTAGAAGAATAAATTCATTGCAAGCTTCTAAAAATCACTTTCTATTCCTCTGCTTTCCATTTGGAAAGTTGGGAATTAATGACAGGCAACCTGAGCAATGTGAAATATTCACCTCCCCTAATTTTCAGTCTTCTTCAAATTCGAGAATTTATCTATCTCACGATTTTCTGTAACTAGTTACATGAGTTAAGTTAGTGCTTGAGTTAAGGAGGAGGGTAAGACTCACTAGCAGGTGCTGGGAATCAGACTGCAAAGCAAGGAGGCTCTGTGTGAGGGTCTGCTCCACTGTGTACTTCATTGCATCAGATTTATGACATTATAAGAATATTATGCAAAGACAAGCATGAAAAATACATTTCTAGACCAGAAATTCCTGTTTGAAAATTTACAGGAATTGTGATTTAAAGCAGGGACGGAAACTAAAAATACCCACCAGCTTGATAACAGATTTTGTAACCAAATTGTCCCCAGCTAAAAGTTGGCCTCATTGAGATATTTGGTAGTACCTTTCTCTGTTGACTAGCAATGTATGAATTCATTTCTACGAATTCAGCAACCTATAGGAAATGGCATTGATGTTTAAAGTGTTACTATTTAGTTGACTTGTTAAGATGATATTCAGAGCTTGAAGAAACCTAAATCTCTAACAAAAACTCATTAAACATGGAATGCATTCTGTCCTTGTTTTCTTTTCTTTATGTACTTTTCCCTTTTTGAAATGCATTCTACAAAGCAAAGCTTGCAGCGTTCAAAATTTCCAAATATTTTGGGAAAAATATGCTCAGCGTGAAATATGTTCCCTAAAGTGATAAAAGACATAATCAGAGAGGAATAAGAAAATCATTCTGAATGGGCCTGCATTTGCACTCTTAACACAGACTAATGAGAGACAGAAGCATGCTTATCTTAGCGGAAAGGACTAGAAATACAGTAGACAATCTCATGAAAATGCTGTCTGCCTTGCTAAGCGTTTCAGGACAGACTGCTACTGTTGTCAGTCATGCTCTTCCGGGGACAGAGATGAACTCCGGCAGAGTTGCATCAGTGCAATAGTGAGCAGTGCTCCAACAGGATCCTAAAAGACTGAACGAATGCATTTTGAGTTCGTCGGGCTCAACCTAGATGTATTTATGTCCATCAATACTTTGATTGTGATATTGTACTATAGTTTCACAATATGTTATTATCGGAAGATACTAGGTAAAGGGCACATGAGAGTTTCTACACTAGTCTTAAACTTTCTGTAGATCTACAATTATCTCTAGAAAAAATTCAATTAAAACATCAAAGCACAGTTTTTACAATTAAATAAATGCTAACTCAAATTATTTTTCCTAACATTCAGTAATTTTCATCACTCTAAATGTTGATCTTTCGTTTTTCTGTTTTTATTTTTCTTTTTCTGTTGTGGGAGAAGGTTTTTGGAGAAGCAGTGTCTGAATAAAACCAGCTTCTTCTGAGTTTGTCTTGAACTTGCAATAAGTTCCTGTCTCTGGCACCTACAGAGCTCTCAATTCCATACTGGGACCCTGGAAATCCTGATCATACACCTGGAATGCTTTCTGGTTGTCCTAAGCCGTGATAACTGCTTACAATATCAGCCACAATTTCAACCCAGGATATGGCAACTCAGTTAAATGAGTACCTGAGGAATAACTCCTCAAAAGCTAGGTATGAAATCCCTCATGGAAATATGAGTTTAAAATTTCAGAACCATTCATTAATTCAACAAACATTTATTGAGCACCTACCTCATACCAGAATTTTGAAATCGGTATAGCTTTTGGGTATTTATTTTTGTACTCTGGATTTCAATTTGAGTTTGAATCCTAGGTTCGCTGCCTATCCAGCTGTGGGAGAATGAGCAAGTCCTTTAATCTCAGTTTTTCTGCCTGTAAAATAGGAATAATAATTGCACCTATCTAACAAAGTTGCTGTAAAATTTAATAACATAATCACACAAAACACTGGCCTTGGTGACTGACATAAAGTGCTCACTTGATATTAGCTCTTATGCTCTGTTTCTCCTCTTTTTCTACTTTGTGTATTATGCAGAAGATTGCAATATGGTTGAAATTTATTTAAACAGAGTGGAGAGGAATTTTCCTCTTCATTATTGGCTACTGTAGTGCTTCACAACATCTTTTTTCCTCATTTTAACACACCTGACACTTGATACTTATATGAGCAACATACTCTGTGTTTTTTATCCAGCATTATGTGCAATTCCCTGGACATTAACTGTAATGTAGGACCTTACGAGTGCTATCACCAAGAAAAACACTGAATCTGTTCTGATTTTTTTTCCTTTTTTTTTTGGAGACAGAGTCTCACTCTGTCACCTTATCTGAAGTGCAATGGTGAGATGTCAGCTCACTGAAACCTCCACCTCCAGGCTCAAGCCTCCTAAGTAGCTGGGATTGCAGGCACGCACTGCCACACCTGGATAATTTTTTGTATTTTTAGTAGAGTTGGGTTTTCTCCATGCTAACCAGGATGGTCTCGAACTCCTGGCCTCAAGTGATCCACCCACCTTGGTCTCCCAAAGTGCTGGGATTACAGGCGTGAGCCACCGTGCCTGGACTGATTTTATTTATTTTTTAACAGGGCAAGTAAGACACACTTTGGTACTGCAACTACCGGTAGCAATGCACATTGTTTTTGACGCACCCCACAACATATTGAAACACAACAGTTTGTTGTCACATCAAGATTGAAAATTGCTGGTGTACAGGGATATATCTATGGGTTTTCCAACCTAAAGCAAAAGCAAGTAACACTATTATTCTGGCCTAACCTTTATAAACCACCACTATGTCTTGTTCTCATTAAGGAAGAAAATTCAAAAGTAACTCCACTATAGTAACAGAAATTCCTAGAAAAATAAAATATCTCCTTCGTGTTCACCATCACTTATAAAAAAATTCATATTTCTTATTTCTATACCTATTTCTAACTTAAATCCAAGAAGGCTTTCCTGAAAGTTGTGCAGTTGCTTCTTCCCTTTCCTAGAATATTTATATTGAATATTTAAAATTGTAAAATATTCTAGGTAAGAGAAGAAGCAACTGCACAACTTTGACCTTTTCAGGTCTTGCACAATATCATTGAATATCCATTCCTTCCTGTTTAGACTCCCAATAACCTGTAGAGATAAAGCAGTATGGGCAGCCAATCAAAATGCAGAATATTGAAAAGGTTAAACTCTATGTTTATGAGTCTATTAAATGTTTATAGTCTTTCACAGACTGCACTGGGCATTAAAACTACTGTATCTTGTTCTGATAATAAACATTGCAACAAGAAAGAAGTGGGTAACAACAATTTCATTCACAAGACAAAATTTGTAACGAGAATACAAAATGGCATAATATGTACTAATTTGTTCCCATGACAATAACTGCAAGAGAAACGGAAAATAGTGTGAATCTAAACCACTCATTATGGTGGAAACAGGAATTATTAAATAATTGTAAGAAACTCAGTTTAAAAGTCTATACTTAGAGTGACAATTTACCATTCAGGCTTTGGAAAAGATGATAAGGACATTTGAACTCCATAACTCCATAACTATAAGTCAGCTGACTCCTTTCTAGCCAAAGACCAATAATTGATGTGACTTTCATTTTTAGGTAACAAATGATGCTGCATGTACTATTATTTCTACAACTGTTTTATATTTGAAATGTATTATTATTTTCCTGGATAATACCTTGAAGTATCTAGAGCTTCAGAGCATAATTATATGTTATATAAGAACTATTGTTTTGGTCTTATCATTAGGTAGAATGTTAGATCTTATTACAAATAAAAAAATGCCTTTTATATACTATGCTTATGCAAATAAACTGTACTTAGAATGTCTTCCATAAGAAAAGCTGAAATAACTTGGTATAAATCACAGACTGCTAAATGTTAACTGCAGTCATACTAACCTTATTTAAATATATTAATCCTTTGGGAGGTCAAGGCGGGTGGATCACCTGAGGTCAAAAGTTCAAAACCATCCTTGCCAACATGATGAATTCCCATCTCTACAAAAAATACAAAAATTAGCCAGGGATGGTGGTGCATGCCTGTAGTACCAGCTACTTGGGAGGCTTAGGCACAAGAATCTCCTGAACCCAGGAGGCTGAGAATGTAGTGAGCCAGGATTGCCCCACTGCACTCCAGCCTGAGCAACAAACGGAGACTTTATATCCAACTAAATAAATAAATAAATAAATAAATAAATAAATAAAATATATTGATCTGTTTTTTGTTTAAAAAGTGAAGTTATTAAAATTTCCTAGTATTACTACAAATTCTAGAAAAACAGTTGAATGCTTTTATTGTAATTGGAGTTTCTTCTAGTAGAGAGGAATAAAGGGGTATTTTAGGGTATTTGGAACAGTGATCTGTATAATGTAAAGCTAATGAAAAATGTGTTAGCAATTTGAGGACACCCATATTTACAGTTATATGATTTTGAGAATCTTTTCTTGCTGTACTCTTTCAGTTGTGAAAAAAATTAACACTGAAAACCTAACACAATTAAAGACCTAGTGGTTAAAACATAATTTCCTTTGAAAGGTAACATTCTTTTTTTTTTTTAATTGCATTTCAGGTTTGGGGGTACATGTGAAGAACATGCAAGATTGTTGCATAGATACACACATGGCAGTGTGATGTGCTGCCTTCATCCCCATCACCTATATCTGGCATTTCTCCCCATGCTCTCTCTCCCCAACTCCCCACCCCACGCTGTCCCTCCCTTATGTCCCCCCAACAGACTCCAGTGTGTGATGCTCCCCTCCCTGTGTCCATGTGTTCTCATTGTTCAACACCTGCCTATGAGTGAGAACATGCGATGTTTGATTTTCTGTTCTTGTGTCAGTTTGCTGAGAATGATGGTTTCCAGATTCATCCATGTCCCTACACAGGACACAAACTCATCGTTTTTGATGGCTGCATAGTATTCCATGGTGTATATGTGCCACATTTTCCCTGTCTAGTCTATCATCGATGGGCATTTGGGTTGGTTCCAGATCTTTGCTATTGTAAACAGTGCTGCAGTGAACATTCCTGTGCATGTGTCCTTATAGTAGGATGATTTATAATCCTTTGGATATATACCCAGTAATGGCTGGATCAAATGGAATTTCTATTTCTAGGTCCTTGAGGAATCGCCACACTGTCTTCCACAATGGCTGAACTAATTTACACTCCCACCAGCAGTGTAAAAGTGTTCCTGTTTCTCCATATCCTCTCCAGCATCTGTTGTCTCCAGATATTTTAATGATCGCCATTCTAACTGGCACGAGATGGTATCTCAGTGTAGTTTTGATTTGCATTTCTCTAATGACCAGTGATGATGAGGATTTTTACATATGTTTGTTGGCCTCATAAATGTCTTCTTTGTAAAGTGTCTGTTCATGTCCTTCACCCACTTTTGAATGGGCTTGTTTGTTTTTTTGTTGTAAATCTGTTTTACTTCTTTGTAGATTCTGGATATCAGTCCTTTGTCAGATGGGTAGACTGCAAAAATTTTTCCCATTCTGTTGGTTGCCGATTCACTCTAATGACTGTTTCTTTTGCTGTGCAGAAGCTATGGAGTTTGATTAGGTCCCATTTGTCTATTTTGGCTTTTGTTGCCAATGCTTTTGGTGTTTTGGTCATGAAGTCCTTGCCTATGCCTATGTCCTGAATGGTTTTGCCTAGATTTTCATCTAGGGTTCTTATGGTGTTAGGGCTTATGTTTAAGTCTTTAATCCATCTGCAGTTAATTTTAGTGTAAGTTGTCAGGAAGTCGTCCAGTTTCTACTTTCTGCACATGGCTAGCCAGTTTTCCCAACACCATTTATTAAACAGGGAATCCTTTCCCCATTGCTTGTTTTTGTCAGGTTTGTCAAAGACCGGATGGTTGTAGATGTGTTGTGTTGACTCCGAGGCCTCTGTTCTGTTCCATTGGTCTAAATCTCTGTTTTGGTACCAGTACCATGCTGTTTTGATTACTGTAGCCTTGTAGTATAGTTTGAAGTCCGGTAGTGTGATGCCTCCCACTTTGTTCTTTTTGCTTAGAATTGACTTGGCTATGCAGGCTCTCTTTTAGCTCCATGTGAAGATTAAGGTGGTATTTTCCAGTTCTGTGAAGAAGGTCGTCGGTAGCTTGGTGAGGATAGCATTGAATCTGTAAATTACTTTGGGCAGTATGGCCATTTTCACGATATTGATTCTTCCTAACCACATGGAATGTTTCTCCCTATGTTTGTGTCCTCTCTTATTTCATTGAGCAGTGGTCTGTAGTTCTCCTTGAAGAGGTCCTTTACATTCCTTGTTACTTGTATTCCTAGGTATTTTTTTCTCTTTGTAACAATTGTGAATGGCAGTTCGTACTTGATGTGGCTCTTTTTAAGTCTGTTATTGGTGTATAGGAATGGCTGTGATTTTTGCACATTGATTTTGTATCCTGAGACTTTGCTGAAGTTGCTTATCAGTTTCAGGAGATTTTGGGCTGAGATGATGGGGTCTTCTAGATATACAATCATGTTGTCTGCAAATAGAGACAATTTGACTTCCTCCTTTCCTATTTGAATACTCTTTATTTTTTTTTCTTGCCTGATTGCTCTGTGTAGAATTTCCAGTACTATATTGAATAGGAGTGGTGAGAGAGGGCATCCTTGTGTAGTGCCAGATTTCAAAGGGAATGCTTCCAGTTTTTGCCCATTCAGTATGATATTGGCTGTTGGTTTGTCATAAATAGCTTTCATTATTTTGAGATACGTTCTGTCAATACCTAGTTTATTGAGGGTTTTTAGCATAAAGGGCTGTTGGATTTTGTCAAAGGCCTTCTCTGCATCAATTGAGATAATCATGTGGTTTATGTCTTTGATTCTGTTTATTTGGTGAATTACGTTTATGGACTTGTGTATGTTGAACGATCCTTGTATCCCCGGGATGAAGCCTACTTGATCATGGTGGATAAGCTTTTTGATGTGCTGTTGCAATCGGTTTGCCAGTATTTTATTGAAGATTTTTGCATCTATGTTCATCATGGATATTGGCCTGAAGTTTTCTTTTTTTGCTGAGTCTCTGCCAGGGTTTGGTATCAGGATGATGTTGGTCTCATAAAATGATTTGGGAAGGATTCCCTCTTTTTGTATTGTTTGGAATAGTTTCAGAAGGAATGGTACCAGCTCCTCTTTGTATGTCTGATAGAGTTCGGCTGTGAACCCATCTGGACCTGGGCTTTTTTTGGATGGTAGGCTCTTAATTGCTGTCTCAACTTCAGACTTTATTATTGGTCTATTTAGGGTTGTGACTTCTTCCTGATTTAGGCTTGGGAGAATGCAATTGTCCAGGAATTTATCCATTTCTTCCAGGTTTACTAGTTTATGTGCATAGAGTTGTTTGTAATAATCTCTGATGACAGCTTGTATTTCTGTGGAATTTGTGGTGATATCCCATTTATCATTTTTTATTGCATCTATTTGATTATTCCCTCTTTTCTTTGTTATTAATCTGGCTAGTGGTCTATTTTGTTGATCTTCTCAAAAAACCAGCTCCTGGATTTTTTGATTTTTTGAAGGGTTTTTTGTGTCTCTATCTCCTCCAGTTCTGCTTTGATCTATTTCTTGTCTTCTGCTAGGTTTTGAGTTTTTTTTTTTTTTTTTTTTTTTAGAAAAAA
>PVKV010035082.1:0-16999 GCA_004027835.1 Alouatta palliata
CAGGACGCGCACGCCCCGCGCATCTGAAGGTGAAGCCGAGCGCCCGCGGCGCAGAGCCGAGCGCTGCACTAGACCGACCGCGCCAGCTGCGCCCGGGCGCGGGGGACGCGCGAGGGCGCGCGGGGCCCGCCACGCGCCCGGCCCCCTCCCCGCGCCGCCCGCGCGCGCCCCGGACGCGCCGGCCCCGCGGGGGCCCCGGCGCCGGCCGGGCTTGGGGGGGCTGCGCGGCACGGGGAGGGGGCCGGGCGCCCGCGGCCCGGCGCAGCCCGGAGGCTTCCCCCAGCCCGGGAATGGTCTGCCCTGTAGGAAACGCACACTCCACTATTGTCTCATCAGCACAAAGTTCTGCCACACTGCGGGGACAGTCTGGAGGCTCGCAGTGACTCAGACACAGCTGGTTCCTCCCCTAATAGCACCGAACCGCGATCCCAGCGTCCGGTGGTCACCCCCAGTCAAGGTCTAAGGCTGCGGCAGCTCCGGCTCCCGGAGGCCGTTTCCGCGAGCACACGCGCATCCATACGTGCAGACGTACTCTGGATGCGGGTCCCGCCGGCGGGCACCTGGGCACTGCGCCCCACCCGGACGGAGACGGGGACACCCTTTCGGGGGTCCCAGGTGCGTGTGCATGACACACGGCGTAGCGTATGCGTTTCACTCAACTTCCTGGTAGACGCCTCTGGGGGTGTTCAGATGCAGGATCAATATATTAAGTCCTGAATCGAGGGTCACAGAGGTCCTGCTGGAAAGACTTCCAACAGCGGCTCTGCCACATGGTCATTTAAAAATGAAGGGGCTGTTTACTGGCAGCCTTGAAAGTTCAACTCTTATTTTTCTGTTCTTAAAACTTCATTTCTTCACCTCTCCTACTCCCCACGGGCAGTAGTTAGTTGTCATAAGTTGGGTCTGGGACTAGAAATCCTAATGTGCCTCCAAATGCTCTCCTGGTACAGGGCGGGGGAGGGGAGGGAGGGCGCGCGGGCGGGGGAGGGGAGGGAGGGGACGGGAGGGGCGGGTCGCGGCGCGCGAGGGCGAGCGCCCCTTCACCGCCGGTGACGTAGACCCGGGGAGCTGCGGCCTGTCCTGCAGAGGCTAACACTATCTTCTCCCACCAGGATCCTGGCCATATTGTTCTCCTTCTCCTCGTGATAACTCCGCAGTGGAGGTGGATTCCGTCCAAGACGCCCAACGTGGCTCCGCTCGGAAATCAGCGCTGCAATCCCGGCGGTTACCTCCGCGGCGGCGTCTCCCTCGGCGCCCCACACCCGCCGCCCTGGCAGCCCGCGGCCCTCCCCAACTTAGGGCGTTTACAGAAGAAACTACTCCGGACGCGGTGCAAAGGGAGGCGCTTGTGCTCGAAAGCTGGCGATCAGACGCGGGGGCCATTCTGCACGTGTGATATTTCTGGGTGTGTGCGTGTGTCCGTGTGTGTCGGGGTCGGGGGGAGGAGTCAGGCGGAAAGACAGGCGAGCACCTCTGCGATGAAGGATCCGCGAGTCCTAAAATGCAGGCTCCGGGTGACTAACGATCTGCGCTGATTCGGAGAGCAGGAGTGTTAAAGGTCACGGACAATTGTTGCTGGCTTCAGCATGAATGCCGAAGTGGGATGTATTCTTGAACAATCACAGTTAAGCCTGAGTCACCGAAAAGTATTGACGTGCCCACCGTTCATTTCAATTCACTGTGAAAATGCAGAGTATCCCCAAATTCAATTAATTACATAGGCGTAAGTGGCTTCATACACATACTATGATGTCTGTGTGGGTAACAACAAAGATTAAAATTTGAAGGCTTGACACTTCAATAGCTTTTTGGTAGGATTTTGGAATGGTTGTGAGTCAGTGCTATAAACCTACATTCATCTGCATTCTTGGGTCTATTTAAAAGTACAACCTCGCACTAATTATTTCCATGTGTTGAAAATGGACAAGGTAGATCATTGAACAGTGAGCAAGACTTCCACTTTCACATAAAATTCTAAAATGTTCATGACTTGCCTCCTTTCTCTAGCCGGCTTAGGGTCCTGTCTGAAGTCCCACATGTGATTTCACTCAGGGCATTGTCTGTCTACAATAATATTGTGCTTTTAAACGATTTCCTTTCCTACACATTTCTCTACAATGCATGCGAAATCTGAGAATGTAATTTGATGGGTGGGCAGGAGTTAAGTCCTGGTGTCTGGTGTGGCAGGCCTAGAAAATGGCAGCTGGAGGGCCAGCTTCATTTCGTTACTGATAATCGAAATGTGTTCACATTGACTGCACACTAGTCACTGGCGGTTGTCCATGTGTCAATTCGCTATTCCAGGCTCCCTCCACCCACAAAAAAAAGCATAACAATCAAATGTTTAATGCAAGTTTCCATACTGTTCCTGTAACCACATTTAGCATTGCCAACATTTCAACTGTTCTAATAGCTTCAAACACTTAAAGTAACCGTTAGGGATTAGGGACACTGGTTGTATACATAATATAAACCCCCGGAGTGGCCCAGGAGAGCTTCTCCTATTTTGAAGTGTTTAAGTAAATTATAATATTTGGATGGAGCAAAGTCAGCAGTATGAATGGTTGAATGTTCATGGTTGGTTTGGGCTACTTGTTTTCTTTTAGTGATATGTGATATTTTATACAAGTATGGGGTACGTGTATTTGTTACTTACAAGCATAGAGTGTGTAATGATCAAGTGGGGGTGCTCAGGGTACTCATCCCCTGGGGTATTTATTGTTTCTGTGCCTTAGGAACATTTCAAGTCCTCTCTTGTAGCTACTTTGAAATACACAATACACTGTTATTAACTGTAATCACTCTAGTCTGCTATCAAATATTAGAACTTATTCCTTCTAACTGGGTGTTTGTACCCATTCAGTAACCTCTCCTCATTTCCCCCTCCCACCCTCTATGTATAATTTTATAGCAGACAGTAATTTTAGTTAATGAAATAAATGGGGGAAAAATATTTTCCCTTGCTATTATCTAATGAATTATTTGTTCAGCCTTTGGGACTCCATTCCTTTCAACGTTTGATGGAATGGTGTTCCATGGTTATGGAGTGACGGAGGACATTTAGATTAGAAAGGTTCTTGAGGACTTCCATTAAAAAAAATAGTTTGGAGTAAAAACCAAAAAGAACTCCCGCCGCCCGCCCCCCCTCCCCCCACCAAAAAATAGGCCTTGAGTGCCTGAAAGATGGAAGTGAAACTCTCTATACTATAGCATAAAATCTAAGACAAACTAAAAAATGTGTATTAAATATTCATGCTCAAAAATGTAAGTGCTTTGATTGGACAGTTGGGTGTGCCACTCAGTAAATATTAATCCTGTTTGTGTAAATGTATTAGGATTTTCTTAATTATATCTGAGAAAGAGAATTATATTATGCAACTAAGTTAAGAAGTAATCTTTTGTTTTCTGAACCAACTTAAATTTAGAAATTTCAGAGTAGATTAGGGATAAATTTGCTTTACATTATCAACAAGTGTTCCTACGTAAAGACTGTTTTAGAAGGAGTACAGCTGTTCACTGCCTTTGCACTGTTTCGAATAGGTAACTATTTTGTGTATAAATGGAAATCGACTATTTAATCACTGATGGTTTCAAAAATATTACACTAATCCTAATGTGTTGGAGTTTTTTCCCTAAAATCTTTTCTTTTCATGGAAGTAAACAATTCAGAGACTATACTGCATTTGAATATGGAGGAGGAAGAAACAGCCTGTGAGCAAGAATGTATCAATATGAAATTTAACACAGGGTGATCACCTTTGTGGATGGTGTGGCAAAATTACGATTATTTTTTAAATAGAGTCTTCTATGAAGTGGTTTCAGACTGCTTGAATCTAAATTTACCTAAAAGAATATTTTTAATCTTAATTTAGGAAACTATCTCAGTTCTGATACACTTTTCTTACAAACACACACACACACACACACACACACAAAAACACGAGCACACAAAAGAAATCACCTCAAATGTGATCTTCACCCAGAATCTCCCATGTTTGCACTGAGATGGCTTCTTACCTAGCTTTCTCTTATGGGGTCTTTTATTTACAGGATAACAGGAGGTCAAACTGGCAGTGGCTTAGGTTTAATCATGCTTAAGACTGGCACATTGCTTGAAACACTTTTGTGAAAATGTCTTCCTCCCTCTTCTGTATTCAAGTCTAAGATGCCTTCAACATGCAATTGTGCCTGAATTTTTAGTTTGCTGAATAATCCGCAAAGCATCGCCTCAAGATTGGGTGCAAAATGGACCCATATGTGTGGGACAGAGAACGCTTTACTCATTTTCACAGCGGCAGAAATCTTAAGAACTTTCCCACGGAACCAGCATTGTTGACAATCTGTCCTTGTTTTCCACACGGAAAAAAAAAAAAAGAAAAAAAAAGTTTGCTGACCCATACACTATTGTTATTGCAACACAGATTTTTCTCTTACTGATTTTTGTGCATATATTTTGAATAACACCAAAGATGACATTAACAAATAACAAACTTGGATCACAGAGTAAGGCTATTTCTGCAACGGAGGTGAAAGCTTTGTAGAAAATGTACTAACCGTTCAAGCAATGGCAGTCACATATTCTCACCATTTGCAGTTTTTGGTAATTCCATCAGGACTCACAGCAGGTAGACGACCCCCAAATCTGTTCTTAATTTCAACTTAAGTAAAAGACTCTCAGCAACAGCTGGCTTCACAATCGCTGATACAGAATTCCACAGATGTGGCTGAGAACGGTTTGAAGAATAAAAGGAACTAGGCCACAGAGCAGAATTCGTTTAAGAAAAGACAAATTCAATAAAGATTCCTCTTTTGAAAGATTGCTGATGTGAGGGAAGAGAGGGCCTTGTTTTTCTTATTACGTTTTCTTATAATCCTACAGTATGTTAATTACTTAACAGATAGGTTGTGACCTATTAACACCACACATTCTTACAACAGCAAAACCATTGACTTTCTCTGCCCCAAAGCTCATTATGGCTCACCATGCATAACTGATTACATGTGCATGTTTATGCAAACTTTCCTAACGGAACTGAAAATGAAATAAGGGAACTAGCAATATCTCCTTCACTGTGGGGAGGATAGGTACACTTATAATGAAACTGAGCATGAAGACCTTCGCGTGAGATCTCATTTGACACATACATGACAGTTTGAAGGAAAACCGACTTGGCATTTAGGGGGTTTGCTAGTCTAAGAAACAGAACCATAAGAAAAGAAGTGGTCAGCCTATGAATGAGTTGTCATAATTAAGGAATAAAGATATTTTGTTGATGGACAGGCCAGCCACAATTTTGGAGGGGGGGACTTTTTAATACACGTAAAATGAAATTGACGGTTGTAGCCATTTTTAAGTGTACAATTCAGCGGTGTCAGGCACATTTACAATGTCGTACGGCGATCTCCACTCTCCATCTCCACAGCTTTTCCATCATTCCAAATAGAAACTCAGTCCCCCTAAACAACACCTCCTCATTCTTCCTCCCCTAGGGCCTGACATCCACCATTCCGCTTTCTGTCTCTATGAATTTGCCTACTCCAGAAACCTCGTACAAGTAGAATCATACAGTATTTGTCCTTTTGCAATTGGGTTAGCAGAATTTCTCTTAGTATAATGTCCTCAAGTTCATCCATGTTGTAGCATGTAGCTGGGCATAATTCTGCCTATCTTAAAGACACATAGATTGTAAATGCAGGAGAGAACTTTTAGAAGAAACTGATTAATGCAGTGACTATAATTTCATCAAAAACAATTCTCAAGAATTTTTCATCCAGGCATGGTGACTCACACCTGTAATCCCAGCACCCTGGGAGGCTAAAGCAGGCAGATCATCTGAAGTCAGGAGTTCGAGACCAGCCTGGTCAACATGGTGAAACCCTGTCTACTAAAAATACGATAATTAGCCAGGCATGGTGATGGGCGCCTCTAATCCCAGCTACTCGGGAGGCTGAGACAAAAGAATCGCTCGAACCCAGGAGGCAGAGATTGCGATGAGCCAAGATCGTGCCACTGCACTCCAGCCTGGGTGACAAAGAGTGAAACTCCATCTAAAAAAAAAAAAGGAACTTTTTCTCTTACCTGAAATGATTGATTTCCTTGTTTGGCTGTCTTTGTCTTTGCTCACCTTGTAAGCTTCAAAAGAAATATGACAGAAAGCCTTACCTCCTTCCCAAAAGGAAATGGTAACAACATGAAGCCACCCTATGGCCAAATTTGTGTTAAAGTCTTTCTGGTTAGTATTTACACAGCCTATTTACGACTTATAAGCAGATGACTAAAAAAAAAAAATAAAGAAAGAAAGGAGGAAAGATGTAACACTAAGGCATACTTAAAATCAGAAAATTAAAATTACAATCAATATAAAGCAACAGAGAGGTTGCTACGTCAGGCGCTTGAGATGGGTGGATCATGTGGCCATGCACTAAGGCACCCCAAGCTTCCTGGCCCCAAGGAAGAAACTTTGGTTAAGAGAACTGCTCTTTCTGGGGACTGAGCGAGGACACAGGCGTGGGTCTTGTTCATGACAGAACAGACGGAGGTGTTTTGGTGGGCCCCAGACAGATGTTAAACCAATGTCATTACGTTCAACTTGGGGGCCAAAATGGAATTATTGTGAAGAGACAAATTGTTTGATCTCGCTGATTGAGTGAGTAAATTGTATAGATTCTCAGACTTTTGTGCACTTGTGTTTTTCATGGCAGCATGATGGTGAGTGACAAGAGGAAAATGTGGGGAAGTGGTACAAGACGGGGAAAACATTGCATACACTGAAAATCTAAGAAAAATTTCAGGCAGGCAGCCATCATTTTAAAAATGACAAAAGTTTAAGAAACTTCTAAATCTTCATTTTTCACATCTGTGCATTTATTTATTTATTCCACGTTTGCTGTGTAAGCCAGGCGCTAGATGTAGTGCTCATTTTAAAAAGCAGTATGTATTACATGCTTATTATGTAGGGAATCTTCCTAAGGGCTTACATTGTATGTCACTTAATATATCACAATAACCCGTGAGGTAGGTGCCACTATTGTCCCATTTGGCAGATGCTAAAGGAGAGACCCAGAGTTCACAGCCCCGCCCACTTCACACAGCTGGCGTGTGTCAGCCATGAGTTTAGAAACAGCCTCGACCACAGGTCGATTCATACATCCACCTACACTGAGCTGTAAGTAGCCGAAATGCCCTGGCTGTTTTAAAGATAATTTTATAGATGGACAGAGCCAAATATGTGTTTCCTCACAGTGTGCTTAGGAACTTGTCACACACTGTCATGTCCAGTTCTCGTTCTGCTGACTGGTCATTTACGTTTGCATAAGCTACGCAGCCTCTGGCCCTGTGTCATCAGGTGCTTTGACGTTTGCCACTACCACGGAGTGTTGTTAGTTTTCCACAAACCTAGTATGTGTTACATATTTGTGCAAGAATACATACTAACTAGTAATGGAGACAGAATCTCCATGAAAATGTTTCATTTAGTTTCTCAAAGGGGTTGAACTGGCTTTTAAAAATAATCTACAAAATACGAAAGAATAGCATAAGCAGTGGGAGGAATGAGGTCTGGAATCATAGGAGTGGAAAAACAGAAAAATCAGGATCCATTCCAGCTCAATCAGTCTTAACACCAGAATACGTGGATACATGTCTAGCCATTCTTCGAATTGTCAGAAGTGGCAGAATTTTCCCCTGAGCTTCCGAGTATCCAAAGCAGAGAGGAAAGCACTATCTTTACAAGATTTGTGCTGTTTGTGAAATGAGAGTGTAGCAGTCTCTGTTCACAACATTACCAAACAAATACGTTCTCACAGTGTGCCTCCTAATGATTTGGAGACAAAAAAGATTCACCCACAATCTAATCAGAATTTATAGCATTTCCTTTACTTGCAAAGTGGGAATCACACAGAGTTATTTTGAATGAGAACAATTTAAATGTGAAATCACTTAAAACTGTTTTGGAGTATACAAGTATGAGCAAATGTAAGTTATTTTCTCAGCCCCCACCCCCACCCACACATAGTAGTTGATGTAATCAGTATTATGAGCCTCTCCGCAGGCTCCTCGGTGCGCAGAAACTTCTGGGGCATGGACGTGAAGGCATTTGAGTGAGATGCAGCATGTGCAGGACCTGGACGGGCACTCTCACTTCATTTTTTTTATTTTATTTTTTATTGCATTTTAGGTTTTGGGGTACATGTGAAGAACATGCAAGATTGTTTCATAGGTACACACATGGCAGTGTGATTTGCTGCCTTCCTCCTCATCACCTATATCTGGCATTTCTCCCCATGCTGTCTCTCCCCAACTCCCCACCCCCCGCTGTCCCTCCCCTTTTTCCCCCGACAGACCCCAGTGTGAGATGCTCCCCTCCCTGTGTCCATGTGTTCTCATTATTCAACACCCACCTATGAGAGAACATTCGGTGTTTGATTTTCTGTTCTTGTGTCAGTTTGCTGAGAATGATGGTTTCCAGGTCCATCCATGTCCCTACAAAGGACACGAACTCATCGTTTTTGATGACTGCATAGTATTCCGTGGTGTATATGTGCCACATTTTCCCTGTCCAGTCTATCATCGATGGGCATTTGGGTTGGTTCCAGGTCTTTGCTATTGTAAACAGTGCTGCAGTGAACATTCCTGTGCATGTGTCCTTGTAGTAGAACGATTTACAATCCTTTGGCTATATACCGAGTAATGGAATTGCTGGGTCAAATGGAATTTCTATTTCTAGGTCCTTGAGGAATCGCCACACTGTCTTCCACAATGGTGGAACTAATTTACACTCCCACCAACTCACTTCTTTATTTCCTACGGCTTAAGCCCTTTGGCTTCTAGAAAGCCTTTATTTAAAATAAATACAGAAAAGATGTGTTACACTGTGAGTTACAATACAATACAATCGTCCACTAAGTACCAAACTCTGTTCAAACAAAGTTCATGGATGGACTGACAAATTTACAAAAGCAAGGAAAACCAAAGAGGAGGGGCTGCCACTCACCCCGGGGTCTCCCTGGTGAGCTGGGCCGGCTGTTTGTGAAAGTGGGCCAGTAGAAAGAGCTGCGGGATGGTCGTTTTTCTTCTTCACTCGCTTCTGAATTCTAATACCTCGGTAAGTTCAGGATATTAGTCAAATGAAAAGGAATCCTTAAACACAGCCAATTTCCTATACGTTCCTTTATTTCTAGAGAATCAACCACCCCATCCTTGCAGGGTGGGAAAAACAGTATTCCACAGCCCGACCCCTCCCCCATATCTCAACTTTTTTTTTTTAACTTGCAGTTGAACTTATCTGGTTTTTTATATTGGGCTTCACCTCAATGGAGCAGAGAAGAAATTTTTAGGCAAGCTAACAATAAACTTCTATGACAAAATTCTAGGTCTTATATTCTTTAAGAAACCTTCTATAACACGCTTTTACTAACATTTCCACTTGTAGAAAACATTTCTTTGGAGCAATACAAAAAAGTCTAATAAAAAGGCTATATTTGGGATGCATTATATAGACAACTGTTAAACCACTCATACCTTTACAATACTAGGAAATTTCATCTTATTTTTAAATACAATAGTGTGCTTACACATACTCCTATATTTAAAACTTTGATGACACTTTCAAATTACCAATGACACAAAAAGAATTTCAAAAACTGGAGTTGGCTCTGTAAGGTCCTACAACAATATTATTTTCATTTTATATCATGTCCTTCTCTCCCACCATGAGACGTTATTGTGCAATATTACATCACCCTTTCTTGCTGTTCAAAGTTGCAAGGCAGTTAGTAACGCGAATATCCTACTCATTTCAACACTTCTCTGCTCTTGATGAAGCTAGGCAGAGAATGAAGCAAACACCGCTCCTCCATATGACGGGACTGGAAAAAGCCTGTTTATCAAGCATGCTGAGAAAAAACGTAGAAACCAAGTGAAAGACACATTCTGATTGAAAATGTTTAAGACACTGCACCAAAAAGTAATTTCCAAAACGTGATGTCCACATCGGGACGGAGTTACGCATCTACGCAATTGTTTCTCTCCTTCGTGTATGAAGATGCGCATTTTCAAAGATAAGTCATAGACCGTGCTGTAGATGTGACAGGTGGAAACAACAAGTTATACATGATTATTCACAAGACCAAAAAAAGAAACAATAAAATGAGTGCATTAATTTTTGAAATGTCTAGTATTCGGCGACCCGAGTGGTGGCGTTCGTGTGAGTTTGTGTGTCCTCCCACCCGCTGTGCAGAATACTCGACCACAATATTCTGAAATGGGAAAGGAGAGTCTGTTTATAGAATTATAATAATCGCATGTGCTATTTTGAAGTGTTTTCTCATTTATTCTCTTTTAACTCTGCTCACAACAGCAAAGCAAAATGGCTCAGAATTGTTCACACCATTTATAAGTGCAAAACCCATGGCAAAGTTGTTCTGTTTCTCACATGTCACAGTCAATTGGTTTTGAATGGTTTTGAATCCATACATGTTTTTAAAATTACGTGTCTCAGAGTATAGTTCTTAAAATCTATTTTCCCCCTCCATGTACTATAAGGAGTTTTCCTGCAGGCTTTATGAGTTTCACCTGCTATATGATGAAATCAAGGCAGAACAATGTCTTGAGCAATGCTGGATAATTTCCAAATCCCCTGATATACTGGACACTGAGAAATTTTAATAAGAATGATGATTCTCTAACCAAGATTTTCTTGTGAAACGTAGCAGTGACAAACTGCAAATCTGTGAGAATTCCTGGGTGGACTCAGCTTCATCGACCACCGTCAACGGCATGTATGACTATAACTTAACAGTCTCCAAATAACGAATCGTCTTAAACAATACTTCACAGGCTAAGTGTACACAAGGAACATCTGGTAGCACCAGTAAAACCGCCAGTCGTACAGCCTAAAGTGTTCATTTCAGTAACGTCATGGCACTGGCATGGTCACAATGATAAAATCAGACACATAAGATGAGCAGGGAACCAGTGGTTCATTCATTCCACTAACACGAGTGTTTACTGAATTCATCTTCCCTGCGAGGCAGGTGCTAGGCCCGAGTCTTCTTCAGTGCAGGAAGGGGCTTAGCAAGCGTCTGCACGGGTTTTGTCCTATGCCAGCGAACTTTGCCAAGCATTGGATTTTGACAGCAACCCCAAGCACAGTTCCCACAGCCCTGTCCCTGTCCCTGTCCCTGTCCTCTTGGCTGAAATATCTACGGTGGACCCCATTTGTCATTCCTTCCACCATCCTTCGTGGTGTCCACTGTGCATGGCCAATGGCTACAGGAATGTGGACTGAAGCCCCAGCCCGCAAAAGGAGGAGGCGAGATTGATCTAAATCAATGCGCTTGTCCCAGCCCCAGACTCCCGGCCCCGGCCCTGCCAGCATTTGGAGTAGATACGTCCAGATGATGTAATCATGGCAACAGGACAGCAGGGAAAGTTTGCTGGGGTGGGATGGGGGCTTCTGGCAAGGAATCTCTTGTGGAGAAAAGGAACCCCACATGGGGAAATGTTCTCTGGTTAGTCCTGGGGGCAGTCACCGAGAGCAGCAGTAATGTGGGGTCAGGACCCCAGCGCCCATGCCACCCCAGGGGAGAGGGAAGCCTGGGGAACCAGCCAGGAGGTGGAGGGAAAGAGGGGAGGAAAATGTGCTTCTGAAGCCACTGATGCCACCCAGCTTGGAGCAGACATCCTCCACTGGAGTTTAACAAATTTTTCCTTATTTTAGCCGTTTTACTCATGGATTTCCATGTCTTTTTATTGAAAACGACCTAATCCTGTGCTGAAATGCCGATTTGCTTCACACTCTTCCTCACTAGTCTGTGAGCCCAGTGAGTGGCAGGGACAGCGCAGGTGGTGAGGGCAGTGTACAATGGTGACAGGGAGCCAGGGTCAGATCACGGAGGGGCTGAGGCTGACGGTGAAGAGGCGACATGGTCAGAAGCACGGCCAGCGGCCACAGAAGGGCCCTGAACAAGAGAAAACACGATCGGATGTGTTTTTAAAGATTGCTCTGTCCTTTGAAACAGGTACGTTGTAAAAACTTTCTCCTCTCGCTGAGGAGAGGGTGTGGTGGCAGAGTCAGGAAGTAAGATAATGAACCTGCCAATCAAAATCCTGAGTCGTCTCAGGAACAGGTGGAGAAAGGGGTGTCTCTGGAAGAGACTGGGGAGGCACAGGGAAGAGCCGACGAGAGTCAGGGAGATCAGGAGAGACATCCACTGGGAGACCTGACTCTCATCAGCTTTTCCTCACAGACCTTGGAAGACATGGCCACGAGCTTCAGGTGCCACAGAAGGGGAAGATGGGGTGCGGACGGCGGCACTTCTGTTCAGTTCACCAAGGACGTGGCAGAGGCTGCAGGTGAGAAGCTTCAAAGGGAAAACAGAGCAGCCGCCAGAGCACGGCAGCAAAGAAAGCAGGTGGCGAGGTCAGCAGATGCTCAGAGTTACACTTGGGAGGGTCTTGGGGTGACAGCAGAAGTCTTCTATTATGGCTGTTTTAAGATGAGAGAGATGGGAGCGTGCTGAACACAGAGGCAAAGGCATCAGGAGAGATGAAGAAGACAGGTGATTTTGGAGAACAAACACAATACAGCGGGTGTAGCAAGCCCCCTAAACCCCCGCACTCAGCTCTTTCTGCTCCTCCGTGGTGGAGCCACATGATGGACCACCATGTGCAAAAACGCTGTCATTCACGGGGCGAGGAGCCGATGTCGCTCCCATGAGTAAATTTTGAGAGAGCCCTGGCCAGTGTCTGGGTGAGCCAGGCTCCCTGCCATGAGCAAGCAACTCCTCCGTTTATAGGACCCTTGCTTGAAAGGCCCATTTTGAGCACTGTGGAAGCAGAAGTGAACTTGCCCGTGCTCTGCTGCAGGGACCCGTCCTAACGACCATCCTTCTGTCCTAGCATCCATCCTTCTGTCCCTGTGACCATCCTTCTGTCCTAGCGACCATCCTTCTGTCTCTGTGACCATCCTCTGTCCCTGTGACTACCCTTCTGTCCTTGTGACCATCCTTCTGTCCCTGTGACATCCTTCTGTCCCTGTGACCATCCTTCTGTCCTAGCAACCATCCTTCTGTCCCTGTGACCATCTTCTGTCCCTGTGACCACCCTTCTGTCCTTGTGACCATCCTTCTGTCCCTGTGACATCCTTCTGTCCCTGTGATCATCCTTCTGTCCCTATGACCATCCTCTGTCCCTGTGACCATCCTTCTGTCCTAGCGACCATCCTTCTGTCCCTGTGACCATCCTTCTGTCCTAGCGACCATCCTTCTGTCCTTGCAGGCCGGAGACTGATCTGCATGCCGTTCCAGACACCAGTGTCCCCTTGGTACCTGCTGCCTCAGGGAGGGAAAGCCCCTCCATGTGCAAAATTGGAGCACTATACTTTCCTTTCACCAAGTTTTGTTTGAGTAACCTCAGGGCCTAGAATTCTTCTTCTGAACCCCAGACTAGAGGACATTGGAAATAAATATGTATTTTTAAAAATAAAACAGATAGAGAAAACAGCAGTGAGGAAAGAAGCCAGGAAAATGTACTGCCCTATTTAAATAGGTGTTGGTTGTGAAAATATAATCATAACTAGCTAGAATAGCAATCCCCCATAGTCTAAAGACCAGGAGAGATAGAAAAGACACAATAAGATTTTAATTTTTGTCGGATGGAAAACAGGAAAAGTTTGCTAATACCAGACATTGACAGAAAGTCTGACTATATGAGTGTAAAAATTATGAATAACAAAGAGGAAAAATAAGAAGAAAAGTCTTAAAAACTTGAAGGAAGCTTGGCAAATAGAAACACAGTTGCAGAATAAGTTAAAGCACATCGTTGATAAATAAGAAGGCTCTAAGACTGGCTTTCAAACCTAGTTATGTGCTCTCCACAGGAGACCACCCTGATACAAAACAAGAAGGGTGAATATGAAAGGACAGACACCAGGCAGTGTTAACAAACACAAAAAAAATGTAACAGTATAAACCGCAGGCAAAACAGAATTAGTGATGAAAAGAAATAAGACAGCTCATGCGCATGAAATTAAAAGAAGATTAAAGTTATCGGCTAGATGCAGTGGCTCATGCCTGTAATCCCAGCACTTTGGGAGGCCAAGGTGGGCGAATAACCTGAGGTTGGGAGTTCGAGACCAGCCTGATCAACGTGGAGAAACCCCCATCTCTACTAAAAATACAAAATTAGCCAGGCGTGGTGGCGCATGCCTGTAATCCCAGCTACTCAGGAGGCTGAGGCGGGAGAATTCGTTTGAACCTGGAAGGCGGAGGTTGCAATGAGCCAAGATGGTGCCATTGCACTCCAGCGTAGGCAACAAGAGCGAAACTCCAGGTCAAACAACAACAAAAAGTTATGGCCGTTTAGATAGCTAATACTACAGCTTCAAAGCGTATAGAGGCCGGGCACTGTGGCTTATGTCTGCAATCCCAACACTGTGGGAGGCCTAAGGGGGGGTGGATCGCTTGAACCCAGAAGTTTAAGACCAGCCTGGGCAATGTGGCAAAATCCCATATCTACTAAAAAAATGCAAAACTTAGCCAGGCATAGTGGTGCATGCTTGTGGTCCCAGCTACTTGAGAAGCTAAGGCAGGAGGATCACCTGATTTTGTATTTTTAGTAGAGATGGGGTTTCTCCATGTTGGTCAGGCTGGTCTCGAACTCCCAAACTCAAGTGATCCACCTGTCTCGCCCTCCCAAAGTTTAAGGCTGGGAGTGTGAGGCTGCAGTGACCCATGACCACATCTCCACACTCCAGCCTGGGCAACAGAATGAAACCTGTTTCAAAAAAATAAATAAATAAATAACAAAATCATATTAAAGCAACACTAATAAATATCAAAAAAAAAATTGGGCAAATCATCAATTATATTAATGGGCTTACATCTAACAAAAACAATGGATTAAGTATGCAAAATAGCTGGGAATAACAATGAGTAAGTTTCAGCTAATAAAATACAAAATACTATTGCTCGTGAAGAGAGAATACAGCCTCCTTGCTAACACATATGAAGCAATCACTTAAAAGAAGACCCTGAGAACTTGCTGACAAATTCCAAAGTGAAGAAATCATGAAGGCATTGTTCTAAACCACAATGCAAATAACTGGGAATTAACAATAAGAAAATACAAACCCTTCGCTAAAAAGAGTCATTAAAAAATTGATCGCCTGAACCTGAAATAAAAAGTGAAAAGAAAAAAATTGAGCAAAAACTTAAAATATCTTACATTTGAAAATACATATTTACCTACACATTTAAAGATTTTAAGAGAAAAAAAATCAATCAGAAATTACAAAGTATTTAGAGGAAAATAAATGAGGGATCTAGGTATCAAATACATGGGGTGTGCCAAGGAGAAACCCAGAGAAGTCTTAAACAAAACTTCATTCATTATAAAATACATGAAGGAGGATTTCAACTCAAGAAGTTATCAACAGTTATCCACATTTATTTTTCAAACACAATTTCATGAAATAAATAGAAATAATAATCATTCACTTGAACAATAAAATCTAAAGCTATTTATTTTAATAAGTAAATTATCAGATAATCTTTGCCAAGTCTAAACAATTGAACAAAAGTGGATAAACATAATAAATCAGAAGAAATAAATAATGTAAAAATATTGTATTATAAAAGAATAATATATTTACACTGATACACTTAAAAATAAAAATAAATGTTTCTAAAATTATTTTAAGAAAGATGAACTACCAAAATTGGCTTGAAGGATAAGGCTGGGCGTGATGGCTCAAGCTTGTCATGCCAACATTTTGGGAGGTTGAGGTGGGAGGATCAGTTGAGGTCAGGAGTTCGAGACCAGCCTGGTCAACATGCTGAAACCCTACCTCTACTAAAAATACAAAAATTAGTTGGGTGTGGTGGCTTGTGCCTATAATCCCAGTTACCTGGGAGGCTGAGGCTGGGAGAACCACTTGAACCCAGAAGGTGGAGGTTGCAGTGAGCCGAGATCATGCCACTGCACTCCAGCCTGGGCAACAGAGCAACACTCCATCCAAAATAAAATAAATAAAATAAATAAAATAGTAATGATCTTAAGTAAACCAATAATTAGAGAAAAACATTGAAAATATAGTTAGGTCCTCCAGGTGTGGTGGCTCAAGCCTGTAATCCCAGCACTTTGGGAGGCCGAAGTAGGTGGATCATTTGAGATCAGGAGTTCGAGACCAGCCTGGCCAACATGGTGAAACCCCACCTCTACTAAAAATACAAAAATTAGCCTGGCGTGGTGGCACGCACCTGTAGTTCCAGCTAGTCGATAGGCCTAGGCAGGAGAATCACTTCAACCTGGGAGGCAGAGGTTTCAGTGAACCGAGATCATGCCACTGCATTCCAGCCTGGGTGACAGAGCGAGATTCCATCTCTTAAGAAAAAAAAAAAAAAGAAAGAAATATAGTTAGGTCCTTGATTTTAAAAGACACTAGATTAAATTATTTTATGCAGTTGGGTAATTTAAATTGTTTTTAATTATAGAAATAAAACATGCTTGTTTTAATTAACACAAACATACATAAGTAAAAGCATACCTCAGAAACACTGCAGGTTCATCTCTGGACCATCCCAATAAAGCAAATATCAAAATAAAATGAGTTACGCAAATTTTTTCGGTTCCCAGTGCATATAAAGTTATGTTTACACTGTAGTGTAGTCTATTAAGTGTGCAATAGCATAGTGTCTAAAAAACTAACGTACATACTTTAATTAAAAGTTACTTTGTGCCCAGGCGTGGTGGCTCACACCTGTAATCCCAGCACTTTGGGAGGCCGAGGCGGGCGGATCACAAGGTCAAGAGATCGAGACCATCCTGGCCAACATGGTGAAACCCCGTCTCTACTAAAAATACAAAAAATTAGCTGGGCGTGGTGGTGCACGCCTGTAATCCCAGCTGCTCAGGAGGCTGAGGCAGGAGAATTGCTGAAACCCAGGAGGCGGAAGTTGCAGTGAGCTGAGATTGCGCCACTGCACTCCAGTCTGGCGC
>PVKV010035083.1:0-16998 GCA_004027835.1 Alouatta palliata
TCCCCTCTCCTCCCCTCCCTTCCCTTCCCCTTCCTCTCTGTCTCTTTCTTTCTCTTTTTTTCCTGTTTGAATTCTGGAAGGAGAGAATCTGGTCATTGACCTGGTGGCAGACAGGTTTCCTTGGTCAAGCCTGTCCTGTTGACTGAAGATGAGGAGCAGGGAGAGTGGAATCCTTTAGTAAGAAGATCTGCATCTTACAGAGATGATTAAGCTGATGGAACTGGAAGGCGAGGTTGAATTGATATGGCAGGCATGTAGCCTAGCATGCCATTCTGACAAGAACATCCTCATAATTTCTCTGAAATCTAGACAGACTCTGTCTATCAAATCCCCCTATGGACTAATTTAATAACATTATCAAAAGAAGTGAGATATATTCGGCAGGACTTGTTCTTAGGGAACCTGTGTCTTAGATTTTTACCACATTTTCTAAGAGACTAGAGACCTTTACTTTTAACAATCCATCCTAGAATCTTCCTCAAGATCATAGATATATGTTATGCAGAATAAAAATAAGATTTATATTTGCACATCTCTAGCAACTAGGATTCTTCAATGATATACAGACAATGGTTCTATAATCTCATTTTCAAGTATTTTTAGTAATTGTTTAGGTGCACGCAGAGATGTGCTGTCCAGATTCCCCTTCAAAGAAAGATTTTTTTGCTCTAGCCTATAGCTCTCAGCTCTTGCAAGGATTGTTTTAGCTTCAGAAAGCTGACTAGCCCAAAGTCATATCCTCCCAGGTGCTGACCCACTTCCAGTGACGGATCAAGATGAGTGTATAAAGGCTCGGCCATTTCAGTCAAACACAGCACAACCCTGATGAGCTGTTTTAGCTATAGAATTTTCTGAATGCCTAGCCGAAGCTGTCAGGCCTACATACAGTTTGACTCCTTCTTGAACCCAACCCTGATTCCTTCTCCTTCTTTCTATAGATATTGTTGCCCAGGGCACTTTCTAATAAGCACACCACAAGCTAAGCTTCATTTCAAAGCCCGTTGTGCAAAAATACACAACCTATGACAATGAAAGAACTTACTATCATACTATCAGATATACATATTTTTGCTGGCATTTAATCATTGTTGCCATTTTGACATCTCTTGACTTATTGTCTTGTGGCATTTGTAATTTCCTGTGTGTCCATCTCTCATCTTCTTAACTTGGGTGTAAACTCTTGGAAGGAAACCTTCCATGTGCACACTACACTTCATTGTGCCTTCACTGCATTCACATTCAGATCTCTTCTCTCTGAGACCATCTTTGACCACCCTATATAAAATTGCATGCCTCCCAACCTCTGACACTCCCTTTCCCATTTATTTGATTTGTTTTTTCTTCATGGCATGAGTCACCTGCTAATAGATTATATAATTTACTCATTTTAAAAATTATTATTTATTTCTCCCATTATAATGTAATCTTTATGAAAGCAAAAATTTTTCTCTTTTATTTGCTGCTGTAACCCAAATGCATAGACTATGACCTGACACAGGTCCTAGGCACTTAGTTGATACTTGTTGAATTAAATTGAGCCAAATTAGCAAAAATACTCCATCATAATGTAGTAACAGTCTCCTGTTTCATTCAGGGTCCTGGCCAGAGACAGAAAGCATACTTAATGTGGGTGCTTGAAGAGATGTTCATCAAAGAAAGATTTACTAAGGTGTGGGAAAGGTTTCAGCAAGCCAGGGAGGAATATTGCAACATCCTGAGGCAACCACCAGCAGGGAGCCTTTATCACCCCCAGACCTGAAGGGACAAGAGGTGCAGCAGCCATGGGGAGCTCAGAAAGAGAGGCTGTAAGGAAACAGCCTTCTAACAGAAGCTGTAGCCTATATCAGAGACATGCATCCAATTTCAGTGCTCGGAAGAGTTGGAGCTGGGGCAATTAACCCTCACCTCACTCTCCTTTCATTCTCTGATTACCTGCTGAGGTCTCTCATTGGCTAAGCTTCCACTGCTGGCAGCTGCTGGCAGGCAAGGGAGCCCACTGCTAAAGTCCTCAGGAGTTGACCTCCCAAGATACAGAGCAGGGTAGAAAGGGGTGGAGAGGGTATTTTGGAAGGATAACAAGAAATATCTAGAACACATCCTAAACCAAATGAGCTATTGCCCTTTGGTCATAAGGTTGCCCATGGGACACGGTGAGATCTGATTAAATGGAGTAGAAATGAAAACTGCTGTGTTGTGTGTATGAGAGAGAAAACCTGGAGGGGTTGTGCAGATGCTGAGCAGTGGTGGATACAGAGAGGAAAGAAAAGTCTTCTTTTCTCAAGGAAGGAGAAGGTGAGTTTCTGAGAGTGGGAGCAAGAGCTGGAGAGAAACTTTTAGGAATAAAGTTTAATTTCAAGCTGGGATGCTGATGGCTCCCATGCATTCTCTGGTAGAAATTCTTAGAAATCAGTGACAGAAGAAGGGGTGCCACCCTGAAGCTGCAAAAGCAACAAGACACTGTATCCCCAAATTTGAGAACAGCAAAGCAGATGCTGGCAGATCTGCAGAAGAACACTTGTTATGGCATTTGTCTAGTGCTTGCTGTCTCCCCCATCTTTGAGGAGATTAGGACTGGTTTTGGGAGTGAGTCTGCACACACCTAGAAGAGGATAAGATACAATTTTGGCTCCCTGACTCCCAGACTGTGGTTTCTGAGAAATTTCCTTTACATTAGTATTCAAGCCACTCTGAGAAGATTCCAAGATTATGGGAATGAAAAGAGGGTACAGCATCCAGGATTCTGGCTGTTGTTGACGGTTTGAATCTGCAACTGTGGGTGCCAATCTGGTGCCCTGATTCCCTGCCTGCTGGGAGTGCCCTGCAGTGTCATCACCCTCCCGTCACCCAGCCACCTGCCAGTTGGCATTCGGCAGCATGTTGGAGTCAGACTGGTCCACCTTCCTTCTGGGTGAAAGAAGAGGGCTGCAAAAGGCCCTGGGAGCCACCCCTAGTGCCTGACATGCAAACAAAACTGGCAGAGTGGAAACAAGCTGAGAACGAATGCAAATGTGGGTGTGAGACAGAGCACGGGGGGCTGGTGAGGGCACTCTTCATTTCTGCTTGGTCGAGGAGTCACTGTTCTTTCTGAACCTGGGGCAGCATGGCAGGGGCAGTGGTTGAAATGTCACTGTCAACCCCAGCAAAGGGTGGATGCTGGACTGGAGTCGGGGAGTGCCCATCAGGACTCTGGAAAGGCAGTGGGGAGCTTATGCTTCATGTGATGAAGAGGAGAAGATGAGGAACAAAACTGGGTAAGAACAGAGTTTGTTTAAAGCATGGTGACAATCACCCAGAGGGTGGCTGAGGAGAGAGAGAGCTGAAGAAGACGGGATGCCACTGGGACATGGTGAACAGCAGTGAGGTCCTCCAGGCGCAAGAAACCTGGAAACAGATGGAAAGTGGTTTTGTAACAATAGGACAAAGTCCAAACCGTGTAGCTTGGGTGGGCACAGGTATTTCCATGGTTTCGTTTCTCTCTCAGTGGACGATTCCCGAGTCAGACTGATAGAAGCTGCTGGTTTTCATCCCAGACCTCAGTCCTGACATTGTAGACATAATTTTTTTTTTTTACTCAACTGGACTTCAACTTCTGGATGTCTGGCAGGTGCTTCAAATTCAACTCATCCAAAACAGAATCAACAACCTCATCCCCCAAAGCACCATCATCCTTTATTTCTCTGAAGTGAACTACATTCTCTCAGGCTGTTCCTACCAGATCCCTGACCACCATTACGGCTTCCTTTCTTTCCCTATCTCTATCCAGTCCAGCAGCAAGACTAGTTCACTTAAATATTCTGTCCCCTCTTCAACTCAGTTGTTACATCCTTAGTTTAGATCTTTGTCATTTCTTATCTGAGTCATGGCATCCTTTTCCAAGGATCCTGTTTTCCGTGAGTCTGATTTCTATGCTGCAGTTGAAGTGATCTTTTATTCCCTTTTCTTTCTAGCATCCAGATGCTTCCCAATAGGAGTAAAATGGAGGTCATAGTGCTGTGGTTGAGAAGGAAGAAAGTATTGTTTGATTGACTTAAGTTCAGCCATTCATTCAATGGATATTTATTGAGTGTCTTTTAGGGTAATTGTGAGAATAAGGTAATCTCTGCGATATGCTTAGAAAATAATGGCAAATCACAAATGCTTAATCCATATTACCAGTTGTTAGCAAGAAAGCAGCAATTACTTATTCTGTAAACTACTACTGTGGATGCAGTGGAGATTGCAGAAATATATACACATAACATTTATATGCCCATAAGAATCTTAAAATTCCTACACCTTCTAGTCTTGAGCCTCACTCCAGCCTACATTACTGACTGATTCTGCTTATTTAAAGACATCCATGGGCCAATCACTAAGCTGGTTCTATGTTACAGAGAAACTAGCTTTAGCCTGCTCTTCTTGAAGGGTAAATGTGAAGATCAGATGAGATGATGTCTGCTCAAGTGCCTTAATAACCGTGAGGTGCTGCCCAACATTGCTGAGTTGATACGGCACTGCCTGGCTACGTGGCCTGAGTGGCTATGTATCATTGCCAGGAGTGCTCCTACTTTCTTCCAGCCCATCAGGAGTTGATGTGCAATCTCTACATGTGTCAAAGACTGCCCCCTCTTTTAAGATTTTCAATTAATTGCTATTTCCTGAGTAGTAGAATGTAGTCTCTGATTTCTCTTGCAGAACAAAGATGATTGGTGTTCTCTGAGCACAGTGAATGGTTAAGTCTTCCAGTCTCAAGTCATTTGTTTTCTCTCCAGCCCAGATAGTCTCATACCTCAAAGTCCCATAAAAACTTCCAATATCTTTCCCAAAGTCTTTTAAATACTTCCTTACAATACGTTTTTAAATTATGAAAGCCTCATGGTATGTAATTTCACTTCCTACTCCAGCAAAAAGGAAAGAAAAGGCCGGTCTGTTACAAAATGAAGATGTTTTATTTAAGTGCCAAAGCCTTTTAAAATTCGATTCTGGCAAGTCAAGCCTATGCTTGATATTAGTCTTTCATGCAGCATCTTGAAATAGGCCTACTTTAATGTGATCACTGACTTCATACATAAAAGGAAATCAGCTTTGGCCTGTATTACTTGGAAAATTGAAGAACAAGCAGGAACTTGGAACTTGGGTTTTCAGAAAATTTATCTATTCCCTGACATCACTCAGTGTCTCTAGACCTGAATTTCAAGTCTAAAATTTGAACAAATTGATCCATTTGGAGTGTTTTCTTCCTATCTGATTCAGATATTTGCTCCTAGCCTGAGAAGTTGTATGCCAACTTCCTGCAAGGAACACCTTTCCACAGCTGTGTTATAAATATCTGGGAAAGAAAATAGGCGGATTAAATTGAAGAGTGCAATACTAGTCCTCCCAGTGCCAAGGCAGTCCTGGGAGGCTCAGATAATAACATCTCACATTTACAATTTAGATCTCAAGCCCACCAAGCTAGGAGTTGATCCAACTTTTTGTACCTTATGCAGGGCTGATGGTATTTAAAGAGTTGGATGGATAGTTAGTGATAACATCTATTATTCATTAAGTTACTCTGTATTAGAAAATATTGTGATTTTTTTAAACAGCATGATGCATGGAGTGTGGACAGGTGACTGGTAAATGTGCCTTGTAATTATCTAGCATATTTTTGTCACTTGAGTGTTATAAATCACAAGATGACAATGATTCAGCTTCAGAGATTCTGTTTTGCAGAAAACAAAATTATTTTAAACTTATGAGTAAGCAGGTAGGGTATAGGACAATCTATGTGAGTTTTTTGGATACTACCTTGAAAGTGCGTTTCCATGAGAAGTAAATGAGGAAGGTCATAAGTGCAAGGATATGAATCTTTGTCCCCTGGAGATGGATAGAGTGCAACCTATACAGGCTGTGTGAGAAAAGTAAAATCAATAGAAAATTGATTGATTGATTGATTGATTGATTGACATGGGAATTGGCTCACATGATTCTGGAAGATGAGAAATGTCACTGTCTGTCATCTGCAAGCTGTAGAATCAGGAAAGTCAATAGAATAATTCAGTTCATGTCTGAAGGCCCAAGACCCAGGAGTTCCAATGTCTGAAGGGAGGAGACGATGGATGTCTCAGCTCAAGAAGAGAGTGAATTTGCCCTTCTTCTGCCTTTTTGTTCTGCGGGTCCTCAATAATTCGATAATGTCCACCCACATTGGTGAGGGTGATTTTATTTACTTACTCTGCCAATTCAAATGCCAATTTCTTCCAGAAACACCCTCAAAGACACATCCAGAAACACCCTCAAAGACACATCCAGAAACACCCTCAAAGACACATCCAGAAACAATATTTTACCACCCATCTGGGCAGCCCTTAGCCCATTCAGGCTGGCACATAAATTCACCATCTCAGAGGCTCAGGCAGGCTTACCATCAACTGGGAGAGTGAAGCAGGAGAGGGGCAAGGGCATAGAGGAGAGCATGTGGACCCTTCCAGGTGGAAGGTTGCAGTTGCATATGGTAGTGGAGGTTGGAGAGAAATTTAGGCGTTATCATTTAATAATTTCCAAACATTACCTTCTCACAAATGCTTGCAAACTATATATATATATATATGCTGGATTTCTGAACTAACAGCATATGATGAACATCTTTGGAGATTAGCTAATGTGTAGCTGCATCATTACTTATCCTATTGCATGGTACTCTATTGAAAAACTTTACCAAGTTTTATGAAAGCAATTCTCTATTTGTGAACATTTGTTTCTGGTTGTCACTCTTGTAAAGAATGCTTGGTGAATATCCTTGTATATACGTCCTTGCACATGTGTTTAATGATTTCCTTAGAAAAAATTCCTAGGAGTGAAATTACTAGGTCAGAGACTGCAGTTTTTTTTTTTTTTTTTGAGATGGAGTTTCGCTCTTGTTACCCAGGCTGGAGTGCAATGGTGCGATCTTGGCTCACCGCAACCTCCGCCTCCTGGGTTCAAGCAATTCTCCTGCCTCAGCCTCCCGAGTAGCTGGGACTACAGGCACGTGCCGCCATGCCCAGCTAATTTTTTGTATTTTTAGTAGAGATGGGGTTTCACCATGTTGACCAGGATGGTCTCGATCTCTTGACCTCGTGATCCACCCGCCTCGGCCTCCCAAAGTGCTGGGATTACAGGCGTGAGCCACCGCGCCTGGCGAGACTGCAGTTTTAAAGACTTTCAATTATATTGCGCAGATTTTAATTTTCCTACCAGCGATTTATGAGTGCCTCTTCGCCCATATGTTGGCCACTTTAATGTAAAAAGAGAAATAGTAACATGTAAAAAATGGTGGACTATTGTTTTAATTTGTATTTATCTTACTGCTGGTGTAATGTATACTATTTGAGCTTTTTGTGCTGACCTTTCATGTTTCTTCTTTGTGATCCGTGTCTTTTGCTCATTGTAAAAATTAAGGTGTTCATTTTTTCCCTTACTGACTTACAAGACCTGTTTATATATCTACTCATTCAAATGCCTACTATGTGGCATGCACTGTTCCAGGATCTGGGGATAGAAGGATAAACAAGAAAATCTTGCCTTTAAAAAAATTATTTTCTGATTTATTAATGGCCAATATTAATTTTTGTGAGTATAAAGTTTTGGAGGTCAAAAGTATCTTTATTTTTTTTTATGATTTCATCCTGTAGTGCCATGCTCAGAAAGGCCCTCCCAACCTCAAGATTATAAAAACTAGTCACCATATTTTCCTCAGCTATTAATTGAATAATTTATCTTTTCCCCACAGATTTGAAATGCCATCTTTATCACTAAATTCTTGAATATACATTGGGCTGCTTTTGGATTTTCTACTTGATTTCACTGATGTGTCTATGTTGGCACCTATGTCAAATCACACTGCGTATTGTGGCTTTATAACACATTTGGATATCTGCTAAGGAAAATCCCAACTTATTATTCTTCTTTTTTAAAACATCTTTGCATGTTTATTCTCCCAGCATTTTGTCAAGGTCTGGAGAGAAATTCCATTAGATTTTCAGGGGGATTGAGTTACATTTGTAGGTTAATTTGCAGAGAATTTGTACAATGTTAGTTGTACTTACTACAGGAATACAATTTGTCTATATACAAGTCTTTTTATATGGCCCTCAGTAAAATGTAATCATTTTTATTAAGATTTTGCATAATTTTTGTGCAGCTTATTTCTAGATATTTTATATGTTTTTACTACTATGAATAGGGATCATTTTGTCTTTTTTTTTTTAAAGTGGTCACAGTAAGCAGGAAAGCTGCTGATTTACCTGTTTTATTGCCAGCCTTCTTAATGATACGTCTTATTAGAAGCCACAAATCAAAATGCTAGTGATGCAGTCTGAGAACCACCCAATCGGCTCAGATACTGGTAGTGAACAGTTTCTACAAACTTTCTATGACATAACAGCTGAATACGAACCGGGATGTCAGTTCTAATACTTTTTCAGATAAATCTTCTTTTCCAATATCTTTCATAGGTAAGTAACCATAACATCTATAATTCCTGGCCATTTTTCTTTCTCCTTCACAATACTTTGTTTTCGGGTTTAATTGCATATATTGAAATTGCAGACAAATCTTAAATAGAAGTGGTGATGATTGACTTCCTTATATTCCTTCTGATTGTACTGGAAAAGTTTGTCAGGGAGAAATATTACTGTAAATAATGGTAAGGAAAACTCATATTCTATTTTATTAATAGTTTTTTTAAAAATTAGAAATTGATAGTGAGTTTTATCCCATACTTTACCTCTACTTTCTGTCAAGACAGTTATTTGAATTGTTTATTTTGTCTGATTGATGTTATAGCTTGCATTAATCCATTTTCCAAGTTGAAGCACCATTGCATTCCTGGAATAAACCCTACTTAGTTATGATGCATAACCTTTAAGTTATACATCTAAATTTAGTTTACTAAGGTTTTGTTTAGAAATTTTTGTATCTAATAGGCATAAGTGTAGGATTAGTTACTATTGTGCTAATTTTGTAACAGAAATCGATATGTTTCCATCTTTGAAGGTGGTTAGAACTCCCCCAAACAACAGTATGGGCTTTTTGTGTGGATCATGTTTTAATAATTGTTCTTCATTTCTTTAATAATTTTGGTTTATTTGAGTTTTCTAATTCTTCTTAAGTCTTGTAAATTTATATTTTTCTAGAAAATAATCCATTTGGCTGATATTTTCAATGTAGTAAAATGGAATAACATATAGTTCTCTGATAATTTTTAAAGTAATAGTATCTATTGCTATATATACTTTCTCATCATTAATGCTATTCTTTTCTCTCTCTTTCTCTCTCTCTCTCTCTTATCCTTGGACTGGCCCAAGCATTGTTTATCTTACGGGTCTTTTCAAAGAGTCTACACTTCCATATATGCTATGGAGACATGCACATAGTACATACGTCATGTGGCAGAGGAACTAGATCCTGCTAGCAACCACTTGAGTGAATTGGAGACAAATACCCACCAGAAAAGCCTTCAGATGGGACCGCATGCCCAGCCAACACTTTAACTTGTGAGAGACCTTGAACCAAGGGAACCCTGCTAAGCCGTTCCTGAATTCTTGCCCCGAAGAGACTGTGACATAATTTGTGTTTTCTGTTTCAAGCAACTAAGTTTAGGGGTAATTGTTACACAGCAATAAACAACTAATATAGTAGATGATTGGGTCTCTTGGACATTTGTCAGTCCTTTCTATTTGATTTGTGTGGTCAGGTATTAAGGTCCCTAAGCTCTGTTGTTACAGAGCAATCAGTCAACTGACACCAGCTAAATAAATTAAATGTGCAAAGCAGGGTCTTTTCCTCTCTGAAGTCCTCTCTCTCTCACTAGAGAGAGCTGTTTTCCTTTTCTTTCTCTTTCTCTTGCCTATTAAACCTTTGCTCTTAAACTAAAAAAAAAAAAAAAATGTGCAAAGCAAAGGTTAGAGACTCTTAGATATTTTACATATATATATATTTGTGTAACTCTTGATTTGCATAACATCAACCTTTTGTAAGTTGTTCCATAAGGGACAGAATAGTTTTAGAGATGTGAAAATATTAGTGTAATATATGGAAATGTGAAGTATCTCAGGCAGGGATGGATATGGGGAGCAGAGAGAGAAAGGCAGACGGCACTTACATGAGAGGGAAGGCCCTTCTGTTCAGTCCCATGTGGTTTCTGGTACCATGTGTGTTCTCATTGCATTATCTTGTGTTATTTTAGTTTATTAGTTTTATTCTCTTTATTTTATTCAGGACTAAAAATTGATAAACTAAGAGCAAAAAGAGAGGATCCATGTCTAATTTAAGAAGAGGAATTTATAGTAGAAAATAAAAATGTTGAAGAAACACAAAGGCATCCAGTCTAAATCTCATAAACTTCATTTGAGAAATATTTTTTAAATTATGGTAATTTACACATAAAAACATGAAATATGGGCTGGGCATGGTGGCTCATGCGTGTGCTTTGGGAGGCCAAGGCAGGCAGATCACCTGAGGACAGGAGTTCGAGACCAGCCTGGCCAATATGGTGAACCCTTTTCTTTACTAAAAATATAAAAATTAGCCAGGTGTAGTGGCAGGCTCCTATAATCCTAGCTACTCAGGAGGCTCAGGCAGAAAAATCAGTTGAACCTGGGAGGTGGAGGTTGCAGTGAGCCGAGATTGCGCCATTGCACTCCAGCCTGGGTGACAAAAGTGAAACTCTGTCTAAAGAAGAAGAAGAAGAAAAAAAGCATAAAACATGTTCTGCATCTTTGGAAATTACAGGGTTAACAAAGCAGGGTTTAGGAGGAAAAGTTACTCATAGAAATAGAGGAATGACTTACAAGGAAGATGGTGAATCATAGTTTAAAATGCATGCCACTTAGCCTAATGACCACTTAAGCCAAATCTTGAAGTCAGAGAAAGGAAAGAGAAAGTACTGTGAACTCTTGCAGTATGGGGCTACCCATGATGGGTCATGTCGAAATTTACATGATACAAAAATGCATGTTGAGACTGCTGGAATAGACACAAAAAACACACAAAAAATGAGAATGTTAAAAAGAAATATGGAGATGACACAGCACAAGTCTTATATGAATGAAAAGAGATTGACTTTAGAGAAAACATGCACCTAAGAATACACATTTTCAAGAGTTAAAACCAACTCCAGGATTGAAGGCTGTGAAAGATATACTTGACTTTGTGGCCAATGTCCTGGAAAATTGCAAATAGGAACTGTTGTCTGCTTATTGCTTTGAAGAGTTACAGGCAATTTAAAGATCTTTGCAAAGTCTATGTCTTTTCAGTGGACACCAAATCCATGCTTTGCAAGGCCTTCTTGAATGGGACTGTGGTATAATTTGTGGAGTGTCTGTATAATTACAATTCCTTCCCTCAAGAAGTTCATATTTGGCCATAAAGAACAATGCTTAGCTGGGTATCTTGGCTCAGGCCTATAATCCCAGCACTTTGGGAGGCCAAGGTGGGTGGATCACTTAAGGCCTCACCAACATGGTGAAACCTCATCTCTACGAAAAATAGCAAAACTAGCTGGGTGTGGTGGTACATGTCTGTAGTCCAGCTACTTGGGAGGCTGAGGCACAAGAATTGCTTGAACTCAGGAGGCGGAGGTTGCATGAGCCAAGATTGTGCCACTGCACTCTAACCTGGATGACAGAGTGAGACTCTGTCTCAAAAACAAAAAAAAGGGAGGACCTCAGATGAGGAGACCCGAGTGCCTGGCATAGAGGGGTCGATCTCTGTGCATCATGCTGTGAAGATGGTCTTTCAGCCTCACAGTCTAAGAATTAGGGGAAAACCCTCACAATTTAAAAAGTGTGTTTAGAAAATAATTTCTTCATTTCTATGAGCTAGGAATTGTTATTCCTATTTTATAGCTGAGAAAATCAAGGCCCTGAGACGTGAGTAATTGCCCCAAGATAACAAAGTTAGTGACTAATAGCGCTGGAATTGAACTTGGTGGTGTGAATTCAAAATCCATATACATAATCTCTCTGTCCTACTTGTATCTTTATCTCTGTCCATATCCATTTCTTGTTTGGGAAGATTTAGAGGTTGTTCTCATTTTAGAAGATTTAGATTGTGACAAAAAATGAACTACCCTTGGGTTTTATACATGCGGCATGAACATACCCAGCCAATCAATTATTTTAGTTGCTTTCAAGAGCTCTTTTTAGTTATTGCCTATTAAAGATGCCATGCATTTATTAATTTAAGCCTACTCTTAAATCAGTCAGGTTATATAGGACTGTATTAGTCTGTTCTCACACTTCTAAAAAAAACATACTGGAGACTGGGAATACTATGAAAGAAAGAGGTTTAATTGACTCATTGTTCCACTTGGCTAGGGAGGCCTCACAATCATGGCAGAAGGTGAATGAGGAGCAAAGTCACATCTTACATGGCAGCAGGCAGGAGAGCATGTGAAGGGAAACTCTCCTTTATAAAACATTCAGATTTTATGAGACTTATTCACCATCAGGAGAGAAAGATAGGAAAGACCCACCCTCATGATCCAATTACCTCCCATCGGGCCCCTCCCAGAACACATGGGATTATGGAAGCTACAGCTCAAGATGAGATTTGGGTGGGGACACAGCCAAACCATAGCAAGGACTATTTACAAGAACCCTAGAAGATTCAAAGGGCTGTTTACAAGAACACTGGGCACTCTGCAGAACTTCGAAAGTACATCTTGGGAGCTCTTAGCTGCCATAAGTATTATATAAAATTCGATACTACACATTAAAAATCTGTGGAAAGAATAAATGAAAATATAAAATACCAAGTGTATCAATGTTTAGAAACTCAAGTCCTATAGGGAAACTTAGTTTTCCTTTTTGTTTTAACTCTTACATGTAGGTCAGAATAGAGGTAGGCAGGAAGGGAACAGTGAGGGAAGAAAAAAAAAAACATTTTGCACCCAGGGCATATTTAATAACATTTTACTGAAATACAATGAGAAATTTAAAAGGAGGATTTATTTTATCAAATCAGCTAACAATTATCAGGGTCTTACTATGTGTTAAGTTTATACATTATACATAGCAGGTAAGCCTGCTGATTCTTGTATCTGGCTGCACATTGAAATTTCCTGGGAAGTTTTTAAATTATTGATGCCTGGAGTCTACTCCCAGAGTTTCTTATTTAATTGGTTTGGTGTATAACATGGGCAAGTAGGTTTTTTAAAGCTCCCCAGGTGATGTGTAACAAACATTGAGAATTTGTGTGTTACTCCTTTTGTTCAGGGGTCAGCAAACTTTTTCTGCAAAAGGCCAAATGATAAATATTTTAGCCTTTGTTGGCCATATGGTCTCTGTCACAAATACTCAATTCTGCTGTTATAGCACTAAAGCAGCCACAGACAATATGTGAGTGAGTATAGCTGTGTTCCAATAAAACTTTATTTATGAACACTGAAATTTGAATTTCATAAAATTTTCACATCGCAAAAGAGTATTGTTATTTTTATTTTTTTTCCCCAACCATTTAAAAATATAAAAGCCATTCACAGGTCAAGGACCACACAAAAACAGCAGCTGGCTAGACTTGGCCAGTGTTTGTAGCGAGAAGCCTGCTTTAATTCATATAACTTCATGATGGCAGATGCAATATTATTCTTTTTTATACTTGAGGGGAGTGAGACAAGATCAAATGTCTCTTGGTAACTGGTTCAGGATTTGGCCTTAATGATGTTTCTTTTTTAGAAAGGACCAACATTTCTCTAAATATTACCTTTTTTGTTATTTTTGAAGTTAATTATGAGGATAATTGATGTGGGGGAAGCTCGCCTTTCAACTCCCATCCTTTTAAGTATAAATTCCCAGTGACTTCAAGTTAGAATAATGTGTTGTTTAATTAAAAAAATAGTTTTGAATTCTTGTTCGTCCCTCTGCTTCCTACATTGCTGGGTAGATCTGGCCTTTAATATATTTATTGAGGAATTTATTCAATTTAATTGAAGTTACAGCTTTTCCTTGTTCTTCATGTACCTCCAAATCAAGCAAATAGTGTTAAAATATTATGGTCAATTATACATATAAATCTTGCAGAGTTAATGAACATATTCTCTAGATTGTGGAACAGACTGGACACTTACCTTACTCTTTAAGATAAAATACCACATCTGTCAGGAGAGGGGGCGACGGCAGTGGCGGTGGCCTGAGGAGGCCCGAGCGG
Source organism: Alouatta palliata (assembly GCA_004027835.1). Lineage (NCBI taxonomy): Eukaryota > Metazoa > Chordata > Mammalia > Primates > Atelidae > Alouatta > Alouatta palliata. The sequence goes on from PVKV010035083.1 coordinate 14,152, forward strand.
CGGCGGCGGAGGCGGAGGCCGAGGCGGAGACTGAAGAGGCGTGGCTGGACCAAGACCTCCCCCCATGTGAGCAGGCTTCCTCCTCCCGCAACAATCGTTGCCACCACGCCCAGAAACGTCCTTAAGCCCTGGTCCTCAGGGGAAAGGTAACAGGAGGCCAGAGCCGGGACCATGTGACGGCTCTGGCCCTTGCCACCGCCGTCCCCCCACCCTGGCCCCAGGCCTGGCACCATGATGTTCTGAGACCAGGTGGGCATCCTCGCTGGCTGGTTCAAGGGCTGGAATGAGTGTGAGCAGACAGTGGCTCTGCTGTCACTTCTGAAACGGGTCACCCGTACCCAGGCCCACTTCCTGCAGCTCTGCCTAGAGCACTCACTGGCGGACTGCAATGACATCCACCTGCTGGAGTCGGAGGCCAACAGTGCTGCCATTGTCAGCCAGTGGCAGCAGGAGTCCAAAGAGAAGGTGGTATCCCTCCTGCTGACCCACCTTCCCCTGCTTCAGCCAGGCAACACAGAGGCCAAGTCAGAGTACATGAGGCTACTGCAGAAAGTGCTGGCCTACTCAATCGAGAGCAATGCCTTCATCGAGGAGAGCCGCCAGCTGCTTTCCTATGCCCTCATCCACCCAGCCACCACACTGGAGGACCGCAAAATGCACTGGCCCTCTGGCTGAGCCACCTGGAAGAGCGGCTGGCTAGTGGCTTCCGCTCCCGGCCAGAGCCCTCCTACCATTCGCGCCAAGGCTCAGATGAGTGGGGGGGCCCTGCAGAGCTGGGCCCTGGGGAGGCAGGGCCAGGCTGGCAGGACAAGCCACCCCGGGAAAATGGACACGTGCCCTTCCACCCGTCCAGCTCAGTGCCGCCAGCCATCAACAGTATTGGGAGCAACGCAAACACAGGTCTCTCCTGCCAAATCCACCCTAGCCCGCTGAAGCGCTCCATGTCACTCATCCCTACAAGCCCCCAGGCCCCTGGTGAGTGGCCGAGTCCAGAGGAGCTTGGGGCCCGGGCTGCTTTTACCATGCCCGATCACGCACCCCTCTCGCCCCAGAGCAGCGTGGCCTCCTCTGGCAGTGAGCAGACAGAGGAGCAGGGCTCCAGCCGGAACACTTTCCAGGAGGATGGAAGTGGCATGAAAGATGTGCCCTCATGGCTCAAGAGCCTCCGCTTGCACAAGTATGCAGCCCTCTTCTCACAGATGAGCTACGAGGAGATGATGACACTGACTGAGCAGCACCTGGAGTCTCAGAACGTCACCAAAGGTGCCCGCCACAAGATAGCCCTGAGCATCCAGAAACTGCGTGAGAGACAGAGCGTCCTCAAGTCCCTAGAGAAGGATGTGCTAGAAGGTGGGAACCTACGAAACGCTCTGCAGGAGCTGCAGCAGATCATCACTCCCATCAAGGCCTACAGTGTCCTCCAGGCCACCGTGGCTGCTGCCGCCACCACCCCTACTGCCAAGGAAGGGGCCCCGGGGGAGCCACCGCTGCCAGATGCTGAGCCCCCTTTAGCCCACCCCGTCACAGACAAGGGCACTGAGGCCAAGGACCCTCCACCTGCAGAGAACTACCCACCTCCACCAGCTCCAGCTCCCACTGATGGTAGTGAGCCTGCCCCGGCTCCCGTCGCCGACGGAGACATCCCCAGCCAATTTACATGGGTGATGGGCAAAGTGTGCACCCAGCTGCTGGTGTCCCGACCAGACGAAGAGAACATCACCAGTTACCTCCAGCTCATCGAAAAGTGCCTGACTCATGAGGCTTTCACGGAGACGCAGAAGAAACGGCTGCTATCCTGGAAACAGCAAGTGCTGAAGCTCCTCCGGACATTCCCACGCAAAGCCGCACTAGAGATGCAGAACTACCGGCAGCAGAAAGGCTGGGCTTTCGGCTCCAACTCACTCCCCATAGCTGGCTCTGTGGGGATGGGAGTGGCCCGGCGTACCCAGCGGCAGTTCCCAATGCCTCCCCGGGCCCTCCCACCTGGCCGGATGGGCCTCCTGAGCCCCTCAGGCATTGGGGGTGTCTCCCCTCGACATGCCCTCACCAGCCCCAGCCTTGGAGGCCAGGGCCGACAGAACCTGTGGTTTGCCAACCCTGGAGGCAGCAACAGTATGCCCAGTCAGAGCCGCAGCTCTGTGCAGGGCACCCACTCGCTCCCGGTCCACTCGTCACCCCAGGCCATTCTCATGTTCCCTCCAGACTGCCCGGTCCCTGGGCCTGACCTGGAGATCAATCCCACTCTGGAGTCTCTGTGTCTGAGCATGACAGAACACGCCTTGGGTGATGGGACAGACAAAACCTCCACCATCTGACAGGACCCACAGCCCAGCGCACCCATAGGCTCCCTGGGCGGTGGGCGGGGGCCAACCCCCAAAGGGCTTCTCCGCAACAGCGAGAGGGTGGGCTGGCTCAGCTATCTATTCTAATATTTTTCTACTCTCTCACCCTTTTAACTTTTGTTTAACGTTGGCACATGCCTTGCTCACTCCCAGGCCCATGGAGGGATCTCTGCTGAGGCCCGGGGAGTTGGGGGCAGTCAGGATAAAGGGGGCAGGGACTGGCCAGACTGCCTGCCTCTCTCCTTCCCTTCCTCATCCCCACCTGGCCCCATCCCACTCCTGCCTCCTCCAGACCGCTGACCACCTACCTGCCTCTCCCCAAGGGAGCAGACTCCCCAGAGACAGACTGACCACTACCTGTGGAGCCTGCTCAGAAACATTTGACATTTGGGGTGACATGAGCAGGGCAGAGAACCTGCCCTCCAGAATGTTATTGAGAGGAGCTGGGGAGAAGGAAGGCGAGCAAGGAGAGGAAGCCCTCTCTTGTCTCCACCTTCTTCCCCTT
>PVKV010035084.1:0-17015 GCA_004027835.1 Alouatta palliata
GGGCATTAAAGGAATATTAGCAGTAGTCTGGCAGTGCTCTCCATGAGCCTGTGTTGGTGATGGCAGTGGGGTGAGGCTCCTCTGCCTTTGGAAAGGGGAGAGAAGAATAGGAAGAATGCCATCTTGTGGTTTGAGTGCTAACTCAGCTGCAGTACAATAAAATACCAGGTGGACTTCTAAGGTTTTTTACTCTAGTCCCTGGCTCCTAGATTTCACCTATGGATCCTCCTGGACCTGGGAGATCTCACTACCCTGAAGCAAAGGACACAACCCTGGCTAGCATTGCCAGCTGCTGATTATAAAGCCCCAGGGCCTTGAGCAGATATAGTCAGTAGCCAAGGAGTGGTTACAGTGTTTACAACACACCTTGGGCAAGACCCAAGGTTGTGCTGGCTTTAGGTGTGGCCCCACATAATCCTAGTAGAGGTGACCACAAGGGTGTTTGTATTGCTCCAGGTGGCTCAAAACAGAGAAATTCTGTATATTTGGGAGAAAGTAAGGAAAGAGAGTAAGAGCTTCTGTCTGGTAATACAGAGAATTCTTCTGGATCTTGTATGAGACTATCAAGACAGTACTTCTATGAATCTGCAAAACTACAGTGTTACTAGGCTTGGGGTGCCCCCTAAAGCAGATAGACACAGCTTGAATTATAACACCTAGGTTTTTAAAATACCTGAAAAGCCTTCCCAAGAAAGAAGGAATGGTACAAATAAGCCAAGATTCAGAAGATTACAATAAATACCTAACTCTTCAATGCCTAGACACAGACAAACATCTGGAAGTATCAGGACCATCCAGGAAAACATGACCTCAGTAAATGAAGTAAATAAGGCACCAAGGACCAATTCTGGACAAACAGAGATACATGACTTTTCAGATAGAGAATTCACAGTAGCTTTGTTGAGGAAACTCAAATTCAAGATAACACAGAGAAGAAATTCAGAATTCTATTAGATAAATTTAACAAAGAGATCAAAATAATTTTAAAAAATCAAGCAGAAATTCTGGAGCTAAAAAACAGAACCAGTATACTCAGGAATGCATTAAAGACTTTTAATAGCAGAATGGATGAGACATAGAAAGAATTAGTGAGCTTGAAGACAGGCTATTTGAAAAGACACAGTCAAGGGATATAAAAGAAAAAAGAATAAAAAACAATGAAGCACACCTACAGGATCTAGAAACAATATTAAGTTGTAATCAGGTTAAAATAATGGGTTATAAATAGTATTTGCAAGCCTCATGGTAACGTAACCTCAAATCAAAAAACATATGACGGATACACAACAAATAAAAAGTGAAAAATTAAATCCTATTACCAGAGAAAAATCACCTTCACTAAAAGGAAGACATGAAGGAATGAAAGAAGGAAGGAAGAGAAGACCACAAAACAACCAGGAAACAAATAACAAAATGACAGGAGTAAGTGGCTGAATGGATTAAAAAACAAACCACCACCACCAAACCGAACTCAACAATCTGTTAACCACAAGAAACTACAGTGAAACTACTTTACCTATGAATACACAAATAGAAGGGATATTAAAAAAAAAGATATACCATGACAGCAGAAACCAAGAAATAGCAGAAGTTATTATACTTAGACAAAATAGATTTCTAGACAAAAATAATAAGAAACAAAGAAGGTTACCATATAATGATAAAGGGGTCAATTCATCAAGAGAATATATAACAATTTAAAATATATATGTATCCAACCCTAGAGTAACCAGATATATAAAGAAAGTATTATTAGATTAAAAAAGAGATATAGGTCCCACTACAATAATAGCTGGATAATTTAATACCCACCCACTTTCAGCATTGGACAGATCTTCCAGACAGTAAATCAACAAGGAAGCATCAGACTTAATCTGAACTATAGGCCAAATGGACCTAATATATATTTACAAAACATTTCATCCAGCGACTGAAGAATACACATTCTTTTCCTCAGCAGATGAATCATTATCAAAGATAGATCATGTATTAGGTCAGAAAACAAGTCTTAAAAAATGCAAAAAACTGAAATAACATCAAGCACCTTCTCTGACCACAATGGAATAAAACTAGAAATTAATAACAGGAGAAATTTTGGAAACTGTTCACATGTATGACAAACAATATGCTCCTGAATAACTAGTGGGCCAATGAAGAAATTAAGATGGATGAAGAAAATAATATAAAAGATCAAAGAAACAAGAAGTTGGTCTTTTGAGAAGTTAACCTAATTGACAGACCTTTAGCTAGACTAAGAAAAATAAGAAGATCAAAATAAATAAAATCACAGATGAAAACGAGACATTACCACTGTTACCACAGAAATTCAAAGGATTATTGGTGGCTACTATGAGCAACTAAATGCCAATAAAATGAAAATCTAGAAGAAATGGACAAATTCTTAGGAACATGTAACCTACCAAGATTGAATCATGAAGAAATCAAAATCATGAACAGAACAATAACAACAGATGGAAGCTATAATAAAATGTCTTCCTGAAGTGAAAAGGCCAGGACTTGATCACTGCACTGCTGAATTCTACCAAACATTTAAGAAGAACTAATACCAATCTTACTCAAACAATTCTGAAAAACAGAGTAGAAAGGAATACCACCAAACTCATTCCATGAGGCCAATACTATCCTGATACCAAAACCAAACAGACACATCAAAAAAAGAAAAATGAAGGCCAATATTGTTGGGAGCCCTCCCGTGTGAAGTCTTGCAAAGTGAGTTTCACAATACTGGAGGTCGAGCCCACTTGCAGAGCCCCTAGAAGGAAGGAACTCGAGACCAGATGAGTAGGATGAAAGGAGAACTGGGTTAAAAGATAACGCAAGATGGATGGCCTTCACTAGAAACAATGAGGTAGCATAAACATGTTTACGAGCACTCTGTATAAACATTGAGAGCACAGATGGTGATTGTTACTTTGTAGTTCCTGATAGGTTAAAGCACATGATGTTTCCTTTGATTGCAACATTGACATAAGAGAATGCCCAGAAAAGGTATAAATACTGAACTGCTGAAAAATAAAGTTGTTGTTGAGCACTGACTTCTCAACCCTCCTGACCCCGCTTTCTGTCTCTCTTTATTTCTGCGCACTCCCCACTTAGGTTGGAACCTTCTTGCTGGACAAGAGTTGCTGGCACAATATCTCTGATGAATATTGACGCAAAATTTCTCAACAAAATACTAGCAAACTAGATTCAACAGTACATTAAAAAGATCATTCATCATAACCAAGTGTGATTTATCCCTGGGATGCAAGGATGGTTCAACACATGGAAATCAATCAATGTGATACATCATATCAATGAAAATCAAGGAAAAAAACCATGTGATTATTTCAACTGATGTTGAAAAAGCCTTTGATCAAATTCAACATTTCTTTATGATAAAAGTACTCAAAAACTTGGTATAGAAGAACCAGGCCTCAAAATAATAAAAACCATATATGACTGACCCACAGCTAGTATCTCATTGGGGAAAAACTGAAAGCCTTTCCTCTAAGATCTGGAATACAAAAAGGATGCCCACTTTCACCACTGTTATTCAACAGAGTACTGGAAGTGCTAGTTAGAACAATCAGACAAGAAATAAAGGGCATCTCACTTGAAAAATGAAAAGTCAAATTATCTGTGTTTGCAGATGATATAATCTTATATTTGAGAAAACCTAAAGACTCCATGAAAAACTATTATAATTGATAAATTCAGTAAATTTGTAGAGTACAAAATCTACACACAAAAATCAGTAGCATTTCTAGGTACCAACAGAAAATAATCTGGAAAAGAAAATATAATAGCATTTCCAGTAGCCACCAATAAAATTAAATACCTAGAAATTAACCAAAGAAGTGAAAGAGCTCAGTAATGAAAACTATGAACTATAAAACATAGATGTAAGAAGCTGAAGAGGAAACAAAAAATGAAAAGGTATTCCATATTTATGGATTGGAAGAATATTGCTAAAATGCCCATAGTACCCAAAGCAATCTACAGATTCAATGCAATCCCTATCAAAATACCAAGGACATGCTTCACAGAAATAGAAAAAAATTCTACAATGTATATGGAACCACAAAAGTCCCAGAATAGCCAAAGCCAAAATAACAAAATTGGATAAATCACATTACCTGACTACAAATTATGCTACACAGCTACAGGAACCAAAACAGTATGACACTGGCATAAAACAGACATAGAGAACAGAATAGAGAACCCAGAAGCAAATCTACACAGCTACAGTGAACTCGTTTTTGACAAAGTTACCAAGAACATACACTGAGGAAAAGACAGTCTCTTCAATAAATGGTTCTGGGAAAACTGGATTTCCATAGACAGAAAAATCAAACTGGACTCCTATTTCTCATGATTTCCAAAATTCAAATAAAAATAAAGACTTAAATCTAAAACCTCAAACTATTTAACTACTAAAAAAATTAGAAAAATTAGAGAAATTCATGAAAGGATGAATCTGTTCATGGATTAAAGGATTAATGGGCTATATCAAGAGTGAGCCTTGTGGCTTTGTAAGAAGAGAAACAGAGACCTGAGCTGGCATGCTCAGCTCCCTTGCCATGTGATGCCCTGTGTCACCTTGCAGTGTCCTCATCAGCAACAAGCACTCACCGGATGTGGCCCCTTTCCCTTAGACTTTGCAACCTCCACAAATATAAAGGATAAATTTCCCTAAAATTGCACAGTTTAAGGTATTTTGTAATAAGCCATATAAATTGACTGTTAACACGGTATTAATCCAAAAGTAATAAAATCAGAATATCTAGGAGACATATGTGCTTCCATGTTAATTGCAGCATTATATACAGTAGCCAAGATATGGAAATAACCTAGACATCCATTGTCAGATGACAGGATAAAGAAAATGTAGTATGTACTTACAATGAAATACATTTCAGCCATCAAAAGAATGAAAATTCTGTCACATGCTACAACATAGATTAACATTATGTTAAGTGAAATAAAACACTCACAGAAAGAAAATACTGTTTGATTGTACTTATATGAGGAACTGAGGTTGTCAAATTAATGGAAACAGAAAGTTAAGTGGTGAGGATAGAGTTTCAGTTTTTTTAAGAAAAAATGTTCCAGAGATTTGTTTCACAACAATGGAAATATACTTAACACTACAAAACTGTAGACTTGAAAATGGCTAGAGTTATAAATTTTATGTTATCTGTTTTCACCTCCAATAAGAAACCTCCTGAAAAATTACATTTGAATTCTCAAATCTAAAAATACAGTTTTCAAATATTTGTCAAAACAGTGTGCGAGATTACCAGAGCAATTCCGGTTGCAAACTTTGGATCACATGCCATTCCGTGATATGTTGCTCCCACATAAGTAGAATGGTTCCTGTAACTGAATAATGAAATTTTTCTTGTGGATGTGTGTAATTTAAAATAGCAATAACTTACTCATATTTTATGATATGGATTTCTATATAAAGGTATTTCCCCAAAACACAGAAATTACATGCAATATCTTATGCTTTTAGTCGTTAAGATTTGGGTATCCCCTATCGTTCACATAAAGTTCTAAAAGTTGTTTAACATTATCAAATACACAGCCCAAAACCTAGCAGTGCCTGATTCTTTCAAAAAATTATTCATCACTGGAAGGATACAATTAATTTTGTGATATAAAAGTCAAATTGTTTATTGCTATAATTTGTATGTAGAAAACTAACCCCAAAAGTGTGAAGAAAGGTAGGATTGAAAGAGAGAGAGAAAGAGATAAAATATGCATCAGATTTACTAAGAGAAAGATAGGTAGAGTGTAGAAACTGTCCTCACATAGCTATATCTTAACATTGCTCTGCAATCCTAGAGATTCTTTATTCCAGTACTTTGATAGATATATTCCACATATTGCTTAAGGTCTTTAAAATTGTGTTTTTGATTTTTGCACATGAAATAATCAAGTTAGTAAAATGCAAGTATATAAAGACTTTTGAAAGATACCAACCAAGCAGATAAATAGGTACATCTTAGGTTAGTATAAAAATACCAGAAGGAAACACAGGGAGAATAAAGTGGTCTATTCCAGTTACTTATTAATATTTCATATTATAACAAGCATTCTATGTGATTATTGCATTCTATGAATTAATTTATATTTATGTAATGTTAAAGCGATGGTTTCAATTATTCAGTAGTGAGAAGGTCTTTACAAACAGAGAGGTATCATGTTTTTATGCCAAGACTTTTCATTATTCAGCTCATTACATTTCTAAAAGTAAACAGTAGACTATGGGCTACTGTGATTTAATTAGTGTCTTCAATGATTATTAGAATCTTGTATTTTGCAGTTGGCCAAATACAAGATTCATATATCTTTTTTTTTTGTTTGTTTTGAGACGGAGTCTCACTCTATTGCCTAGGCTGGAGTGCAATGGTGCAATCTCGGCTCACTGCAACCTCCGCCTCCCAGGTTCAAGCAATTCTGCTTCAGCCTCCCCAGTAGCTGGGACTACAGGCGCCTGCCGCCACGCCTAGCTAACTTCTGTATTTTTAGTAGAGATGGGATTTCACCATATTGGTCAGGCTGGTCTCAAACTCCTTACCTTGTGATCCGCCCACCTCAGCCTCCCAAAGTGCTAGGATTACAGGTGTGAGCCACTGCATCCAGCCTCATATAGATTTTTAATAATTATTGTTATATACAATGTATATATAATTTTAATAGCTAAGATATCAAGCAATTTGAAAAAGCCTTTCTAAATGTGAATAAAGTACTTACACTAATAAGTATGTCATATCATGAGACCTTTGAGAAAAAAATTTTTGTTTCCAAGACAAAAATTGCTGTAGTAATTCATCAGCATGACCACTTGTTGAAATCTTATCTTGATCTGACCATATCTCCAAGAAAGACAGCATAACTGTCATATTAAGCTGGGAAAACATCTGAGAACAGAAGATACATGTTTTACAATTTTGGGTAATCATAAAGATGGCATTACATCTCAATATCTAATGTTAATATTTTTTGAAGATAAAATCATTGGTGGATAAAACTAGTTGGTTAGGCTACATTTACATTTTTACTTTTTATTGAAATGTAAATGCTATACATATGTACACACACAATGCTATATTGCTTACTTAAATATAAAATACAAATACTTACAGTGTTGATAAGACCAAAGATCTGAAAAACTTTGTCAACTGCAACTGCCACAGAAGAGCCCATATAATCATACTGAAAGACAAATTTTGTTTCTTAATAACTAGTAAAAATAACTAACTACCACATTTTAAGTGGATTTAAATATAAACATAAAAATAATTCGGTGGTCAATTGAAAAGGCCCTAAATAGAATTAAGATACATCGCATGCTTACCAAGTTTTAAACATCAGCCTAATATTTTATAAAGTAATCAATGATATTAAAATGAGATAATTGTGATCATCTTCCTCTTTACAGATGTAGAAATTCAAAGTATTAAGGTATGAAGAGTGAGTAATCTATTGGTTACCAGGGCGTGGTGGCAGGCACCTGTATTCCTGGATATAAGTTCCCACCACCATGCCCGGCTAATTTTCTGTATTTTTAGTAGAGACGGGGTTTCACCATATTGGCCAGGCTGGTCTTGGACTCCCCACCTCAGGTGATCTGCTCTCCTCGGCCTCCTAAAGTGCTGGGATTACAGGTGTGAGTCACTGCACCTAGCCTTATTTTTATGAAGTCCAAATTATCTAATTTTTTGGACTGGTCATGCTCTTAGTGTCATATTTAAGATTTGTTTTGCCAAAAATTTTTATGGATAAAATTCAAGACTCAAGTCCACAACTAAATAAACTACTAAGTCTACTTTTTCTGCGATAGTATACTGTCATTGTTTGTCTTCATTCTAATAAAATGTTTTATTGTGCTTCACTGTAGTGCATTTTGCAGATATTGCATTTTTTACAAATTGAAAATTTGTGGTAATCCTGAATCAAGTAAGTCTATTGGCACTATTTTTTCCAATAACATGCTCACTTCATGTCTTCGTGTTACATTTAGTAACTCTTGCTATATTTCAAGCTTTATTATTGGTATTATTACTATCACTAGTGATTATTAATTAATGTTACTACTGTAATTGTTTTCAGATGCCATGAACTGTGCCCACATAAGATGACAAATTTAATCTATATATGTTGTGTAGTTTCTGACTGCTCCACTGACCAGCCATTCCCTCATCTCTTTCCCTCTCCTCAGGCTTCTTTATTACCTGAGATCATTAAATATTGAAATTAGACAAATTAATAACCTTACAATGGCTTCAAAGTGTTCAGGTGAAAGGAAGAATCCCATGTCTCTCACTTTAAATTGAAAGCTAGAAATGATTAAGCTTAGTGAGGAAGACAGGTTAAAAACTGAGGAAAATCTAGACCTCTTGAGAAATGATTAGCCAAGTTGTGAATGCAAAGGAAAACCTCTTGAAGAAAGCTAAAAGTGCTACTCTAGTGAATATATGAATGATAAGAAAGTAAAACAACCTTATTGCTGATATGAAGAAAGTGTTAGTGGTCTGGATAAAACATTAAACCAGCCATAACACCTCTTAAGTCTAAGCCTAATCCAGAGGAAGCCCTGACTTTCCTTCCAGTCGATGAAGGCTGAGAAAGATAAGTAAGCTGTGGAAGAGAGTGAAGCTAGCAGAGATTGATTCATGAAATTTAAGGACAGAGGCCATCTTTATAAAAGTGCAAGTGCCAGGTGAAGTAGCAAGTGCTGATACAGAAGTTGCAGCAGGTTATTTCAAAGATCTAGCTAAGATAATTGATGAAGCTGGCTACACTGAAGAAAACATTTTCAATGTAAATGAAAAGCCTTCTATTGGAAGAAGATGCTATCACAGACTTTCAGAGCTAGAAAGAAGTCAATTCCTCACTTCAAACCTTTGAAGAGGCTGACTCTCTTATTGGGGGCTAACGCAGCTGGTGACTACATTGAAGCCAGTGCTGACTTATCATTCCGAAAATTCTAGCGTTCTTAAGATTTAGCTCAGTCTACTCTGCCCATGCTCTGTAAAAGAAACAACAAAGTCTGGATGACAGCACATCTGCTTAAAGTATGTTTTACTAAATAGCTCAATTCTCCAAAAAAGTATATATGTTTTAAAATATTACTGAACATTGACAATGCACCATTAAATCAAGAGTTCTGATGGAAATAAGGAGATAAATGGTGTGTTTGCGCCTGCTAGCACAACACGTTCTTCAGTCCATGAATCAAGGAGTAATTTGACTCGCAAGTATTATTATTTAAGTATTAAATTTCATAAGGCTATAGTTATCATAGATAGTGATAAGTTCCAACTTCAAATAATCTCTTTGTTCACACATATAAGTGTACAATTTTAGAAGCAGCTAAGTAACCTTTTGAATGCTTTGTTGTAAGTAACCTTTTGAATGCTTTGTTGATTAGGAATTTCTTCCACTAGATATCCTAAATCATTTCTTTCAGGTTTAGAGTTCTACAAATATCTAGTGCAGGGGTAAAATGCTGCGAATCTCTTTGCTAAAGCATATCAAGAGTGACCTTTACTACAATTCCCAATAAGTTCCTCATTTCCATCTGAGACCACCTCAGCCTACTGTCCATATTACTATCAGCATTTTAGTCAAAACAATTCAGCAAGCCTTTTGGAGCTTACAAAATAAATGGGAAGTTTCAAACTTTCCCACATCTTACTGTCTTTTTCTGAGCCCTCCAAACTTTTCCAACTTCTGCTTGTTCTTTACCCAGTTTCAAAGTCACTTCCACATTTTCAAGTACCTTTATACCAGTGCCCCACTCTCTGCTGTACCAATTTTCTGCATTAGTCCATTCTTGCACCATATAGATACTATAGTATCTGCTATAAAGGTACTACCCCAAACTGGGTAATTTATGAAGGAAGAAAGAAGTTTAATTGACTCACAATTTTACATGGCTGAGAAGCCCCAGTAAACTTATAATCATAGCAGTGAAGGGGAAGCAAAGCATGTCATACATGGTGGCAGGAGAGAGAGACAGAGAGTGAAGGAGGAAACACCATTTTTTAAACCATCAAGATCCCCTATGATCTAATCATCTTCCACCAGATCACTTCTTCAATATGTGGGGTTACAAGTTGACAGGAGCTTTGGGGGAGCACAGAGCCAAACCATATCAGATGTAAAGTGTGCAAAAATTTTCTCCCATTCTGTAGATTGTCTGTTTACTCTGTTTACAGTTTCCTTTGCTGTTCAGAAGCTCTTTAGTTTAATTAGATCCTATTTGTCAATTTTTGCTTTGTTTGCAATTGCTTTGGAATCTTCATCATGAAATATTTTCCCATGACTATGTCCTTAATGGTATTGCCTAGGTTGCTTTCCAGGGTTTTCATAGTTTGTGGTTTTACATTTAAGTCTTTAATCCATCTTGAGTTAATTTTTCTATATGGTGTGAGGGAGGGGTCCAGTTTCAATCTACTGCATATGGCTAACCAGTTATCTCAGCACCATATATTTAACAGAAAATCCTTTCCCCATTGCTTGTTTTTGTCAGTTGAAGCCTATTAGAGTGTGGAGGGTGGGAGGAGGGAGAGCTCACGAAAAATAACTAATGGGTACTAGGCTTAATACCTGGATGACGAAATAATCTGTACGATTAACCCTCATAACAAGTTTGCCTATGTAACACACCTGGACATGTACCCCTGAACTTAAAAGTTAAGAAAAAAGATGTTGCACCACTTTAGGCAACAACAGGCTCTCTGGGACTGCTTCTCTTAACCTAATAGTTCTCAAACTCACATGGCTAAGTAGCATTTCAGAACTTACACTAATATATTGAGTAATATACATTTAATTAACATTTTCTTTTAAAGCACGAAGGAAAGTAACAGTTACAATTTCATAAAATCTTTTTTCTTATTTATTGAGACTGAGTCTTCCTCTGTTGCCCAGGCTGGAGTACAGTGGCAGGATCTCAGCCCACTGCAATCCTCGCCTCCCAAATTTAAGCAATTATCATGCCTCAGCTTCCCAAGTAGCTGGGATTACAGGCACTCACCACCACACCTGGCTAAATTTTCTATTTTTAGTAGAAACAGGGTTTCACTATGCTGGCTAGGCTGAGCTTGAACTCCTGAACTCAAATGATCCTCCTCCCTTGGCCTTTCAAAGTGTTGGGATTACAGATGTGAGCCACTGTGCCTGGCCAATTTCATAAATTCTTAATCTTTATTTTGTTTCTTCAAATTTTGGCTTCTACTATTGTTTATCTGTGGCAGAATCTATTTTAGAGGTTAAATTAATATTTTATGACAAAATTTATGTTTAATTATTTAAGATATGAGGATAATCACAAACATATTAACGTTTAAGGAATAGTAATATTTTTCTTCAATGGCTGTTGTCCAAAAAAGAATCTGTTCTTGTGTTGCTGGGCTTTTATGATCTTTTTTGATAGACAGAATAACATGTAGGTATGCTGAGGTAGCAGAGATAGTAGATTGGGTTACATAACAAAAGACACATGGATAACTGGATGTTTGAAACAACTGGATTTAAAAAAGGAGACCCATAAAAAGAATCTAAAATAGTGGATCCAGAAATAAAGAGAAGAGGAAAATGAGTCGTCTACACTTCTTACGGAAAAGGAGAGAGTAAAAAGGAAGAATTTCTGAATCAGCTATTGTGTTGAATGAGACTTTGTCTACGGAAAGTGTTTTGAATATTTTGGTCTTTGTTATACAGATATGCAAATATAGAGAGCACCCATCCATACCCATTGCCTACTCACCCCAAATATACTTTGCTACCTATTGATAAAAAAAAATTGTTACTTTATTACAATAGTCTGAAACTGAACTCACAATATCTCTGGGTGTCTACATATTCTGGATAAACAATGTACTTATGTACACAGAGCTCTGAGTACCATAAGAGTAAATAATTTCAATAATATGTTCTCATTCAACAGAATAGAAATCATATATTCCCTGAAATATCATTTCTAATTGTGTGTACAGACACATATATCAGTGCTTACTGAAAACATAAAAAGTGATGCTTGGGACTTTCAATAATCACCAATACAGAAGACTCCAGACAGAAAATAAAATGCAAAGGATAGATTCTGCTCTAAGATAGACAAAAGAGATACTGTTCTCCTAACTCTTTGAGGTCCATATCTTTAGTGTACTTTGCTAATTCTATGTAACTTTCTCCAATAAATTATATTGTATATTTATACAATGTAGTATTAAGGTACCCTTTTGCAAGACTAAGCATATAAAAATCAAACAAAAACAGAAAATAAATATATGATTATAAAAATAAATCCAAATATCAATTTGTTTTAATAATCATGTCAATTTTTTGCCTTTAAGCGTTATTCTTATCAATGTATTACCTTAGTTAATATAATTATCACATAACATTTTTTTCTTTTTTAGTATTTTACTGATGCTAGATGATTTTTTTTTTATTGATACTGCTATGTCCTTATATTTTACGGGTTAACTTTTTAATTCACATGTAGTTGTTTTTGATTGTCTTTGTAATTTAGCTAGTGTTTAGTCTGTTTATATTTTCTGATTATCAATCAATTATATATCAATATGTCAATTTTGTGATTACATATCAATCAATTACATATCAGTATAGCTGTTCTGTGATTATATATCAATAATCACAAAATATCAACAGACCAAACACTAGTTAGATGACAAAGACAATCAAAAAACAACTATATGCAAAGGAAAAATTTAAAGAATCCATAAAATATAAGGACATAGAAATATTAATAATCAAAGGATGAGCATCAGGTAAATATTTAAAAAAATTATGTGTTAATTATATTAATGAACATAATACATTGATAAGAATAAAACTTAAACACAAAAAATTGACATTATTATCACAACACATGATAAAATAATTCATTAGAGAGATGGAGACTTTTAAAATTTGCTTATAACTAAAACATGGCCATAAACTATGTAAAAAAAGATTTAACACAACTATAAATGGAAATTGAATATCATACTGAGATATATTACATAGGCCTCTTAATAACAAATTGGTTAATAAGACAAATTCATAGGAAAGATACTCAAGACTTTAAAAACCCAAAGGAATGTTGGATAAAACATACATACATGGAAGCTTATATACAACAATGAGAATATGCATTTTTTTCAAATACTAATAAATTTTTTATGCACATAGATCCACATTAACAAATATTAGGCCATAAAACACTTCTTTGAATAAAAAATAGAGTGTCACTTAAATCACGTTATCTGAACACAATGCAACTGAGTTAATGTAGACTTGATAAAAGTATTCTAACAATGCTATTTCTGGTGAAATGGATATCTTTTCTGTGGGTATATGAGACAATAGTCTTATTCTAGGTAAATACACACTAAAGAATTTAAGAGTAAATCTTCATGATGAGCTTTACAACTTACTTTCAAATTTAAATGGAGACAGCACAAGTGAGAATGGAATAAAATATTAATAAATGTGGCAAAGAGAACAAGAATTCTCTTTTTATTATTTTGTAACACCTCTGACAGTTTCAAATTATTTCCAAATGAAATGTTTAAAAAGTGAAGATGAAATAAAGAAAATTTCAGATGAAAAGAAACTGAAGAGAATCCAGCAGGCTAAAGAGAAATATCATACATTAAGTCCTACTAGAAGGAATGAAAAGCTCTGCATGAAAAATGTATATATACATATATATATATATATATATATACACACACACACACAAACTAATAAAAATATTTTTTATTTTCTTAGTTTCTTTTTAGAATAATTGGACATTTAATTTTTAAAAATCTATTTTTCAGTTTATAATACATGGAGAGGTAAAATATTTGAAAACAGAATCATAATGACTTACCAGATTTAAATGAAATTTTACTGTTCTGAGGCTCTTATATTATTAATGAAGTGGTATAATATTAATTCTAGATCATGATAAGTAAAGAATACTAATTGGAATTCCTGGGGAAACCACTAAGGTTGGAGACTGGAAAGAGAGGCAAAGCAGAAAAAAAAATAGAGGTAAAAATAAATGTAAAATATAAGCCACAAATTCAAAGGTAGGAAAGAAGAAACAAATGAGCAAGTAATTGATGGGACATAAAAATACTAGTAGCAAAGTATTATTTAACCCACATCAATAGTTATTAATTCAATTGAGAAAAAACTAAACATTCTATGATTCTTCTCATTTTGAAAATACAGAAGCTCTACTGGAGAAGATAAAAAACTCTAAAACATAAAGTAATCTTCTCAGGGATAATGTTTAATAACAAGGATTTCCAACTGAGTAGTAACATAGCTTGCTAAAAAATAGAAAAAGATTGAAGAATTTCAATCAACAGTTGGAGTGGATCTAAAGGCATCTGCAGCTAGATACACTACAATAGATTATAATGGAACTTTTCCATATGAAGTTATACATTATTGCCAAAGTTGATACCAATTTAGAAATCAATATATAAATATTAATCCTCCATGTTACTGTAAAGGCAAGTGATGACATTTCTTTATCTCCCGCTAGACTGAGACACAAATTTGAACAGATTAAAATGTATCTGCATCGATTTACACTATTGGTGGGAGTGTGAATTAGTTCAACCATTGTGGAAGACAGTGTGGCAATTCCTCAAGGATCTAGAAATAAAAATTCCATTTGACCCAGCAATCTCATTACTGGGTATATACTCAAAGCATTATAAATTGTTCTATTATAAAGACATATGCACATGTATGTTCACTGTGGCACTGTTTCCAATAGCAAAGACCTGGAACCAAACCAAATGCCTATCAATGATAGACTGGACAAGGAAAATGTGGCACATATTCACCATGGAATACTATGCAGCCATAAAAAAATGAGTTTGTGTCCTTTGTAGGGACGTGGATGAATCTGGAAACCATCATTCTCAGAAAACTGACACAAGAACAGAAAATCAAACACCACATGTTCTCACTCATAGGTGGGTGTTGAACAATGAGAACACATGGACACAGGGAGGGGAGTGTCACACACTGGGGTCTGTTTTTGGGGGCTAGAGGAGGGACAGCAGGGGATGGGGAGATTGGGGAGAGATAACATGGGGAGAAATGCTAGATATAGGCGACGGGGGTATGGAGGCAGCAAACCACCTTGCCATGTATGTACCTATGCAACAATTCTGCATGATCTGCACATATACCCCAGAAACTAAAGTACAATAAAAAAAAAAAATATATATATACATACATACATCTGCATTGAAAATGTTGAGTTTTTTATTCATAGTCTCTCTAAATTTCAACAAAATAAAGATATAATAAACATACTGATATTGCATACCATGGCTTTATCCATAATGATTTGTATTTTCAGAGTTCTTTTCAATAGCATGGCACCTGAATTCATCTGTGAAATAGAGGACGTGAATTAAATAATTTCAAAATTTTTACATTGCAGTTGTCATGTGCAATGCATATATACACACACTCACAGGTGAGATATAGACCATCCATGTAGCTACCCATCTATCTATGTGTAGATAGATGACAGATATATGAACACAGATACACAAATATAGATATAAGTAATAACATAAGAGGATGGGTGCTCACTTAGCAGGTAGGATTCCAAACACAAATTTACAAGAAAATCAGAAGCATTTTGTTTTATATTATTGATAACTAGAATTGTCAAAAAAGTCACTGAAATGAGGAAGAATCCCATATTTCTTTCCTCTTTTAACATTCCTATGTACTCTGTAGCACACAACTCCCTCACCAATCTTCAAGGTAAACTAACTTCCATATACATTTCTCCAAATGTTGCCTTTATTTTCTTATTATTTTTGTACTTTTACTTCTTTATATTAACTTCTTTGAGGTTTACATTCAATAAAATGTGTCCATATTAAGTATAAACTTATATTATTATTGAGTAATGTATATATCATCACAATTTATAAATTGGTATTTAGCACAATTGGAACAATTACATTAAAATATTAAGAGGACTATCTTTAAACAGTAAGGTTTCACACAATTTCTAGTGTATTGCCTTCTTTTCACTTTTATATTTTCTATCAAAATAACACTTTAAAACAAAAAAATGCAAGTCCAAAAATTTTATAAAGCAATTTGATCAAATGGGTAACATGTTTATTAGTAAGATGCAAAATCAATATAAAAATAATGATATGTGTATAAAAATGCCTGCAATTAGGGAAACATAATGCTTTAGAATTACATATATTTATATCAATTACTTTTCTAAATACTATCTGAATAAACAAATATATGTTTTAAACATCCTACAACTGAAGTTTTTTTTTTTTACTAGAAAATTTAAAATTTTTAATAAATGTGCTTTGTTCACAAAATGTGAAAAAATACAACAAACATGTACATTTTCAGGTATGCTACCTCCCACCACTTGGCAACTAAGGTAAAACCATATGATCTAGTCATGATCCTGAAGAATCCAACCAAATGATTACCATTTGTTTTTGAAACAACAAAATTATTTTGGAGAACCTGTTGTGAATGTGACAGGAGGCCTCATAACTTGTTTATATCCAAATAATTCTTAAGAGTACCCATAAAGTATTAGAAGGCCCTACTAACTTCTCTTGTCATTACATACATGATCTGGCACTAAGCTGCAATGACTGCTTAAACTTCAATACTTAAACACTCAATTGGCGGAATGTGTATCAGTTTAAATCTGTGCCAACCTAATTTGAATAAGCTGAATTTACAGTAACAAATGATATAAATTCAAACAAATTTATACTAAGTGGTAGTAGGTTTTATAAAGAGACTTCCTCAGAGTACTACTTAAAATACATCATGCACACTTTGGAGCATAAGCAGAATCAACATCTGTAAACAATCAGAATTTATAGCACCAACATTTTAGCTGTTAACACAAAGGCTGGCTCCAAGGTCATATCACACCAGCCTTTCAAAAGCGCTGTTTTCATTTACTTTCA
>PVKV010035085.1:0-16997 GCA_004027835.1 Alouatta palliata
GGGGTGAGGAGAGGGGTGAGGAGAGGGGTGAGGAGAGGGGTGAGGAGAGGGGTGAGGAGAGGGGTGAGGAGTGGGGTAAGGAGTGGGGTGAGGAGTGTTCTGGCTGTAGCAGTCTAGTCCCATGGGAGGTCTGGAGTTGGTTGCAAGGAAGGTGAGGTGGGGAACAGAGCTGGGGCCCAGGGTCCTGATTTTGGGTAAGAGTAGACACCATCCTGAGGCAGGTAGATGGCCAGGGGACAGGAGGAGGTGGGGGAAGTGGAGGGAGGGGGAGGGGGAGCCCAGTGCCAGGAGTATTTGGGAGTGGGCCCTCGAGCCAGAGGCACCCTGAGGTTTCCCAGCAGGCAGCTGATGCCCTGACCTGCAGCCTGGAGGAACTGGGGCTGGGCTGGAGGCCTGGGTTTGTCTGGGGCTGCCTCGATTCCCAGCAGACACCTCATTCTCTGGGAATCCCTGGCTGCCCCAGCTCCCTCCCACCTGCTCTGACTGCCCCCAGCCCCCATGTTCTCTCTCTTTGGTGTCCAGGCCCAAGGCCTTGGAGCCACCCCCACCCTGGGCCGCGATAGCTGGACACAGAGTCCTCCAGGTCTCACGGGCCTCCTGGAGTAGGGTGAGGTGGAGTGGAGTGAGGTGAGGAGAGGGGTGAGGAGAGGGGTGAGGAGAGGGGTGAGGAGAGGGGTGAGGAGAGGGGTGAGGAGAGGGGCTGAGGAGAGGGGTGCCCCACCTCCTGTCCTCCCCAGCGGTCTCCCCTCTGAGGGCTGCCCACCTGGGTGACCCCAGAGCCTCCTCCTCAGGCTTCTGTCTGCTCTGCATGGCCACCAACCAGCCTTACAGCTGCCCAAAGCCTCCGGAGCACAGAAGGCGCCTGGTGTCTCCGCTGCCCTCTCTGGCTGGGCCATGGCTGGCCCTGTGTCCCATCCCCTCCCCCATCACTAACTCATGCGCTTTCTCAGGGAAGGCTCTGCCCACCTTGTTCCCTGTGGGCTCCTCTTCATCCCTCAGAGCCCCGGGTGGCCCGGGCAGCCCCCGTGAGTGTCCACGCCACACAACTCTAGACGTTTGGCTTCTTGACTGACATCTGTCACAGACTGTGACCAGGAGGGCAGTGACCATGCCTCGGCCTCAGCCCCCTGCCTGGCCTGCACTGGCACAGAGAAGGGGAGGCACAGGCTGGCCTTAAAGGCTGGGAAGTGGAGGGGGAGCGCTTAGCTGGGCCCCGGACCCTGCCCTCCATGCCCCAGGGTGGGGGTCCAGCCCTCAGGTGACCACAGTCCCTCTCCCACCCTCCGTGCCCAGATGTTCCCATCAAGAGAAAGGGGAAGTGTCTTCGGGGATTTTTGGACAGATGGAGGCGGTCCTGCCGGGAGGTTGGGGCGTGGGGCTGACACTGTGGGGATCCACGGAGACCCAGGTCAGGCTGGGTGGCGGGCCTCACAGAGGGCAGTGGGGTGATGGGGTGCTGGACTCAGGGCCTGGGGCTCCTGAGCCATTGCAGAGTGGTGGTGGGAGGCCCAGCCTGGGGGTGAGGGTCTGTGTTTTGTGTTTGTAACATCGACCAGCCTCAGCCTCAGTTTCCCCATCTGCCCCAGGGGCTGGTGTGCACAGAATGCCCTGTAAATCCTCTGCCTGGCCCCTGGCCTTGAGTGTGTAGGGAGGAGGCTCCCAGTGGGATCCCTGAGTCTCTGGGCTCAGGCCCTGGCTGCGACAGGAGGAGGAAGAGCCCTTTGTCCCTGGGCCCAGGTCACAGTAGGGTAGGGAGGAGAGGCCTGGGCCACCAGGGAGTGTTGGGTCTGGGGAGTCCCCGAGACAGCAGGCATGGGGCTGGGGGCTCACCTGCCTCCCTCTCCCTGCTGGTTCTGGGGGGCCCTGGGGCTGTGATACCCTGTGGGCAACCTTGGTGGTGGGGATGGCTGGGGGCTGGGGAGGGCCCCCTCTCTGGCCTCCCTGGGCTCCCTCATTTCCTCCTTGATGACCCTGGTGCCCTGGACAGGGCCTGGCGGTGCTGGTGCCGGGAGAGCCCGCGCTGAATGAATGAAGGAATGAGTGCTGCGGTAAGTGGGGGTGCTGAGTGCTGGGTTGGGAGCCCAGGACCTGTCCTGTTGCCTGGGAGGCAACACCCTGGACCCCTGGAGTCTGCCTTCTAGGGGAGGGGGCAGACCACAGAGAAGTGAGGGTGTAGGCGGAGGGCCGAGGTGGGTGGACACGGAGCAGGGAGCGGGGACAGGCCCCACTCGGCAATCAGAGGAGGCCTCATGGAAGAGGTGGCACGTTTAGGTGGTTGGTGAGGTTGGAGCCCTTACGTATGGGTTAGTGCCCTTACAAAAGAGGCACCAGAGGGCTCCCTCCCCCGAGCACTCTCAAGACACAGAAGATGGAGCCATCTGGACCAGGAAGGGACCCTGACCAGACCCTGAATCTGCGGTACCTTGATCTTGGACCTTCAGCCTCTAGAAACATGAGAAATCAATTTCTGTCATTTTTTTTTTGAGATGGTGTCTTGCTCTGTTGCCCAGGTTCGAATGCAGTGGCACAATCTCAGCTCACTGGAACCTCTGCCTCCTGGGCTCAAGTGATTCTCCTTCCTCAGCCTTCCGAAGTAGCTGGGATTCAGGCACCTGCCACCACGCCCGGCTAGTTTTTGTATTTTTAGTACAGATGGGGTTTCACCATGCTGGCCAGGCTGATCTTGAACTCCCAACCTAAAATGATCCAGCCGCCTCAGCCTCCCAAAATGCTGAATTACAGGAGTGAGCCACTGAGCCCAGCCAAATTTCTGTTCTTTTTAAGCCACCCAGTCTATGGTAGTTTTTCTTTTATAGCAACCTGAATAGACCACAACACCCTCCCAGCTTCAACAGCTACGAGTGGACAAGCTTAAATAAAACAACTGTTTCCAAACACATGGCACTGGGCAGCTCGGACAGTGGTGCCGGTGAAGTCCGTCTCCGGGCCCGGCCCTGCCGGCCGTCTCCTGCTTCTCTCCCCTCTCCTCTGCCATCCTGTCTTCTTTGCCTAGTCTCCCGTTTCTCTCCTCTTTCTCCACCTCCCCATAGCCGGGCTTGGAAAAGTCAGACAGACCTCTGAGGTCTCATCCCGGAGCTGCCGCCAGCCCAGCCTCCCTGGGACCTGCCTTCACCGCTTGGAGCCCTTGGAGCCGGGGACGCTCTTCCTCAATGGGCCCGAGTGAGCTCGGGCACTGCACCAGCTGCTCCCACGTCCTCGGCCCCACTCCCACAGGTGCAGCAGCTGGCTGGGGACCGAGGCGGGACCTGGGACCCGCAGCTCCCCTGGGGCGTGGCCTCTCTCAGTGAGCCTCATCATCGTCATCATCATGTTCTCACACCTGGCCTAGTCATAGGCATGAAAAGAAGAAGCAAAGGGGTGAGCACATGGCGGCCCCCTCAGGGCTCGTGTCCCCAGCCGTCACCTCTCGAAGCTCCGTCCCCACAAACCTGGGAGGTGGCTCCAGAGCTTTTCCAGGATCCGAGGCTCCTTGTGGCAGGGAGGCTTCCTGCTGTGCGTGGAGCCCAGATGTCAGATGGCCACTCTGGGGGAAGGGAAGGTGGGGCCCCTGACCAGGGAGCCCTCTGCCACCCCTGCCCACCGCCTGCCCCCAGGGGCTGTGGGGTGAAGGGCGGGCTGAGCTGGGCTGGGGCCTGGCCTCCCATCCGGCACTGGGGGGCAGCCGGGTCCATGGGGTCAGCCTCTGAAGAGCTGCCTGGAAATGTGGACGGTGGTCAGGGAGCCGATCTGTGCACAGGAAGGCCTGGGGTCCCTGGAGAGCACTCCTCAGGTCGGGGAGAGGGCAGTGTGGGGTGGGGCAGCCAGAAGAGCCACTCTCTAGGGCCCCAGGGCTCCAGCGGGCCGGGGTAGGTCTCTCCACACCCCAGGATGCTGGGCCAGGGCTTCCCTGCAAATAGGGCCCAGGACAGAGGGTGACAGGGGAGGAGTCGGGGTGGGCGGCTCAGATGGAAGTCTCTGCTGGAAAGGAGGGGGACGTAGGGTCCAGCCCTACAGGTTCTGTGAGCCCCTCCCTGCTGGAGACGAGAAACTGTAGAAATAAAAGACACAAGACACAGAGATAGATAAAAGGAAGTGTGGGCCCAGGGGTCCACTGCCAAGCAAAGCCCGGAGGCCTTCGGGGCCCCGAGTGTCCGCACACTCTAACTTTTACTGAGTACAAAGCTGGGAGCAGGGAAAAGTACATCACCCGTCAAACAGGTAGGGGCCAGGAACTTTCCGCAGCCGAGGTGAGGTAAGGGGCACAACGTGTCAGCGCTTTTCCATGCTTGCCACAAAGACACTAAGGTTTACGTTACTTTTACTGATTAAGTCTTACGAGAAGAAAGGAACCAGGTGCAGAAGCGGATCATGAGATTGACATGGAACGTGACCGCCGAAGCACAGCCTCACACAGAGACAGTTCAGGCCCCGAATGTCTGCGGGCTGACCTGACAGCTGTCAGGCCTACGGCAAGAGCTTGGAGAAGCGGAGTTTTCTCCCAACTGCCCCAAGGAAGGAGAAGTCTGGGCCATCTTGAACGTCTCCTTCCCTAGCTGGCCAGACAGCGGGCGCTTTCCCGGTGCTGGCACTGCCGCTCAGCCGAGGCGCCCTCAAGCAGCCCTTGGGCAGGCGTGACAGAGGGTTTAACGCGTCTCGCCTTAGGGTCATTCCTTTCACAGTGTCACCCCAGGTTCACACTTCCAACCTGAGAGACATTAGTAAAAGAATTAAGATCTGGGTCTGTTGGGGGGAATAGGGGAGGGACAGCGGGGGGTAGGGAGGTTGGGGAGGGATAACATGGGGAGAAATGCCAGATACAGGTGACGGGGCGATGGAGGCAGCAAACCACATTGCCATGTATGTACCTATGCAACAATCCTGCATGATCTGCACATGGACCCCAGAATATATATATATAGGCAATAATATATATATGCAATTTTATATATATATATATATGTATATATGTTTTTTTTACATTAAAAGCGGCTTAAGGAACATAGCAACTGGAAAAAAACAATCACTAAGATCACCTATGAATAACTAATAACTAACTACTGCGGTTATATTTCTAGTTACTTTCTTCTTCGTTATTTGTGTGGAAATAGGCGGAGGCCTTTGGTTCCTGCCTCGGCGCTTAGGGGTCGTCTCCCTACAGGGGAAGGACGGGTGGAGAGGGCACGCCGGGGGCTCCTCCACCCTCACAGCATGGTGGTCGGGTCATTCCCCTCACAGCTTCTGCCTCCGGATGTGGGGAAAAGGGCCTCGTCCCAGGCACAAAACGAATGTGTGGCTCAGAGGCCTGGGCGCACCCCTGCCAGAGGGGCCTGGGCCTGTCCGGTGGCCGGTGAAGGCGGGGCTGGTCGTCTGGGCACAGTGGGTGTCGCCGATGCTGGGAAATCTCAGTGGACACCGTCGGGAAGTGGAGCCAGATGTGGATCCGGGGTTTTTTTGGGCAAATCTGAGATCACTTGAGCATGAAGACCCACAGCTGTAGCCTCGGACGGAGCCGCAGAGGTCAGGAGGGCCCGCTGAGCGCCGGGCTATTGGGTGCGAAAGGGCAGGCGCGGCTCCTCCCTGGGTGGAGTGAGGGTGGAGGGAACACCCAGGTGTGCCACGGGAGGGCAGGGTGGCTGCACAGCCCAGCATTTGTCTGGGAACTCCTCGTTCAGCAAGAAATACCGGCAGGTGAAGGTTTGAGGAGAAGCAAGACATGTCATCCTCCCACACCCACAGGACCTCGCCAAATACAGTTTCACTGCAAATTGACAGCAGGAGCTGAGCTCCAGTTCAGAAAATCGCTTCAAAGGTGACATCCATTTACTGCCACACACATGGCCAACCAGTCCAGCCTTGGTTGTGAGGCAGTGCCCGGGGCCTGTCCTGCTGAGGATTCAGACGGGCAGACAGCTGGGGTCTGGAGGGCCCTCTGGGCTGGCCAGGAGGGCTGGGTGTGTGGGCCAAGAGTGAAGGCTGTTCCTCAGGGCTCCGGGGAGCTCAGGCAGCAGCAGAACGGAGGGTCCGGGCCCTCACTGGGCCATGGGGAGGCACACGTGGCATCCCCAGCCCCACCCCAGCAGGGCCCACTCTCGCTTCGCTGGAGGAGACGGGAATCAGCCAGGCACAGCCCCTCAGCAGCTGCCGCTCCAGGTCTTCCTGGCATCGGGTGTGCAGTCTTTTGGTCAGTGGTTTGGGCTGTCCCCTGTGGATGTGGATGTTGTCTTTTCCTCGGCTACCGTGGTGACATGCGGAGGAGTCTGCAGGACCTCGGTGACTGACTGTTCCTCACCTGCCTCCTGTCCGGGGACATGACAGGTCCTTGGGCTCATCTTACTGCTTTCAGTTTGAGGAGGTGGGTTCCCTCCTCAGCTATCGTGGCTATAATTGAGGGACTCAGGAGGCTCGGAGAACTGGAACCCCCCACCCTGTACACCAAAAATACCAGCCCAGCGGGGAGCGGAGAAGGGGAGGGCAGAGGAGAATCCATACCTGGAGGGAGACATTCAGCTGGAAGTCGCCTGCAATGCACAGACACACAGGTCAGGTAGGGGCAGTGTCTGATCAGGGGACACAGGCTCTCGGCAATGGGGGTCTCCTGGCTATAGGGGGGGACACAGGCTCTCGGCGGTGGTGGGGGCACCAACTCCTGCCTCTCCCGGGGAGACCTTCCCTAAGGGACTGGCCCTATCTGAGAGCAGAGACCAGTTGTGCTGGGACTGCCAGCCCAGCCTGTCCAGGAGGCCCAGCACAGCGAGAGGACTGGGGGCGCTCGGCCCACCTCCCCAGCTGCCGCCCCGAGTGCATAACGAACCTGATTCAACCATCTACGGGAGAGGGACAAGCGCTTGACAGCGGAGAGGCTCTGCCCCCATCCCAGCAGGTGCCCAGCCTGCCCCAGAGCCTGAGACCCCCAGGTCTTCCTGCATTGGGGGCCACGGGGGAGGGTCAGGCAGCCCTGCTACCGCTGGCCGGAGGATGGGGCTGGCCCCCACTTTGGACCTCAGTATTAGAAGCTGTGTCCTTGGGGGCTGTGCGCAGGGCTCCCAGGGCCACAGCTGGGTCCATACAGCTGGGTCAGTTCCCAGGAGGCCAGGCACAGCACAGGTGCCCACAGCACCGTGGATAAGTGGACGAATGAACGAATGAATGAATGGCCTTACTCTCCTCAATGAGGACACGGCCTTGTCTGTTGACCCTCAGCCCAGAGCCTGTCCCAGCCAAGCTCAGCCTGCCCTTCTCCCCATAGCCCCTGGGAGCAGGCGGGGGCACAGGGCCCTGGAGTGTGTGAACAGGGGCGGCAGTGGGCTCCCTGGTCAGGGGCGGCCTTTCCTTCCCCTAGGGCGGCCACCTGACACCCAGGTCCGGGCAGAGCTGGAAGCCCACCTGCCCCGGCCTATAGCGGCAGCCCTGGGAGGAGCCTCAGATCCTGAAAAAGCTCTGGGGCCACCTCCCAGGTTTGGGGGATAGAGCTCCGAGAGGGGACGGCTGGGGCCACGAGCCCTGGTGTGCTCACCCCTTCGCTTCCTTCTTCTTTTCCTCCATATGATGAGGCCAAGTGTGGAGACAACAATGAGGATGACGATGACCACGAAGGCGAGAGGCCACGCCCCAGGGGAGCTGCCGGTCCCAGGTCCCGCCTCGGTCTCCAGCCAGCCGCGGCACCTGCAGGAGTGGGGCCGAGGACGTGGGAGCGGCAGGTGCAGCGCCTGAGCTCACTGAGCCCCGGGGAGGTCCCGGCTCCCAGGACTCCGGGCGGTGAAGGCAGGTCCCAGGGAGGCTGGGCTGGCGGCAGCTCTGGGATGAGACCTCAGAGGTCTGTCTGACTTTTCCAGGCCCGGCTGTGGGGAGGTGGAGAGAGGAAAAGCAAAGGGGAGAAACAAGGAGAGGCTGGGCAAAGAGGACAGGATAGCAGAGGGACAGGGGAGAGAAGCGGGAGGCAGCCAGTGTGCAGGGACCCCAGAGCAGGGGCGCCAGTGGCGGAGAAGGACAGAGGGTGGAGGGAGAAGCAGTGTCAGGATGGAAACTTACAGCCAGGGCCAGAGACAGACAGGACTGAGCTGGGGCCAGAGGACGAGGAGGGCAGAGCAGGGTGGAAGGCCCCTCCGCCCCCCTCCCGGGGGCAGCCACTCCTGCCCCATCCCAAGCTCCACTGTGGGACTCCAGCTCTTCTCAAGAAGCTCTGAAGTTTCAGTCAGCTGGGCCCAGGGTCAGCATTTGAGGTGTCCCCCCACAGGCAGACAAAGAGCAGAGTGCTCACTTTGAGAATTCAGCCTCTCCCGCCCCCTGAAGCCCAGAGAGACCTCCATGGCCCTGACATGCAGGGATGCCCACCACCCCAGGGGACAGGGTCTCTGGAGGTAGCCTCCCTCTGGCCTGCTTCTGGGAAGGCCCATCCTGAGTCTCCAGGAAGCTCAGATCTGATGAGGCTTTGTCTGGGGCACACAGGCTTCCCCTCTGCGGCTCTCCTGGACGCAGGCCTGTGACCAGGTGCCGCCCAGGGCGGGACCTTCAGACCTCTCTGCTGGAGAAGACGGTCATCTCCCAGGGAAGCAACGTGGAGCCCTCACCCCAGGGCACAGCACTGAGTTTCCCCTGAGGTCACTTACTTGGTCCGGTGCTGACACCCCTCCAGGGTCCCATTGGGAGAGAAGGTCCCGGGGGGGCAGTTCGGACAGTCCTGACCCTCAGTGCCTGAGAACAGAAAGGGACGGGCAGAGGGGGCTGAAGGCACCAGGCCGGGAGGGGGCGGGGGCACCAGGCCGGGAGGGGCAGGGGCACCAGGCCGGGAGGGGGTGGGGGCACCAGGCCGGGAGGGGCTGGGGGCACCAGGCCGGGAGGGGGCGGGGGCACCAGGCCGGGAGGGACTGGGGGCTGCTTGTATGTGACACTGTAGCTCAGGGTGCTCTGCTGGCGGTGTGAGGGCCTGGGGGAGGGGCAGGCTCCCTGTTGGGAGTCCTGCAGGTGAGGCCTGGGGTGGTGGCTCTGGCTGTCCTGGACCTTGAGAAGCTGGGATTTCATGAGTCTGGGGGATCCCTCTGTGTCCACATCCCACAACGCCGTGGGGGCTGCCTGTCAGGTGCCAGGCCAGGCTGGGCACTAACTCCTCCCAGACTGAGCTTGAACAGTATCAGTGATCATGGCCACTCCTATAAACCCAGGCTCCATGCCTGGGGCCCAAGAGTGAGGCCTGGGGACTGGGGAGTCCCACAACCCCGAGGGGGATGCACCTGGGTGGCCTTTCCCTGCCCCCTCCCCCGCCTCCATCACCTGTTCCCTGCTGGGCAGGGCTGGGGTGTGTGGCCTGGAGCTGACCAAGGTTCTACCTCACCAGGGCCCCTGGGCAGGCCATGATGTCGAGGAGACCTGGGGCTCCAGGCAGGGCGGGAATGGGTGGGGTGTCAGCCACCCACCACTCACCTCCATTCTGCACCCTCTGGCCTGGGCTGGAGGTGGCGTGGGCCTGGCACGCAGTGCAGTGGTCCCCATCCTGGAGGACGCAGAAGTGGCCTGGGCCGCAGCTGCACAGGGTGTTCTCTGTCCTGGAGCAGTTCCGGGTGGCGAGCAGGCCCATGGCTGGGGTCCAAGAGGAGGAGCTGAGAACAGCCGCCAGGCTGGGAGGCTGTGCTGTTGCCCCGTCCTGGATGTGGTGCGCAGAGGCCGGGACAGCGTCCACAGGCCAGGGACTGCTGCCCGGGTGCCCTGCTGGGCTGCACCCCTGGCTCAACCGAACAAGGTGCCTGGCATGGAGGACCTAAAGCCCGGAGGGGCACCAAGGGACAGCTGAGCTGCATGTGGGATGAGGGCCTGCAGGAGGGTCCTGTGAGGGTCTCACTGACGGGAGCCAGGTCTCGTAGAGAAACTAGGCTTCCGCCCAGATGGGCAGGACACGGAGCTTCCACTGCCAGTCTTGGGCAGGGTCCCTCGAGCAGGTCTTTGCCCTGTGTGCCCACCCTGGACACTCACCCCTCAGACAGGCTTCCCATCTGCGCAAACCAGGCCACTCCAATGGCACAGGCAGGTAGGGTGAGAGCCCCCTTCTTCAGGTGCTGCTGGAGGTGGGGTACCAGCTGGGTTTGAGCCCCAGCCCTGGGCCCCTCCTGGGGGCAGCCTTACCTGCAGGCTGTACCCCAGATTCTCAGCCCAATCAGACAGGTGCTTTCACAAGAGGGGAGGGCACTGGACTGGGCACGCAGGTTGAGGTGTGAACTCCAAATCCCATGCATAAACCCCCAAAGCACTCCAGCTTCTGTTCTATTCATAGCTAGCCCACCTGCTGGCACCTCCCTGCAGGCCCAGGCCCTGCCCCAGCTGCAGTCCTGCCTGGCCTGGCGCGCACTTGCTGCGCTGAGCCTGGCTCGAGGCTCTGATAGACAGAGCCGCTGGCTACATGGCTGGACTCTGTGCTCCAACTCAGAGGCATGCCTCTGAGTCCGGTTCCCTTGTCTGCCTCGACCCAGGTGGGCACCAGCCTCCAGGTGGCCCCTTCCCCTGGGGTCATGTGGGAACCCAATTTCTGGAGAAGAAAGAGACAAGGAGCCCTGTGGGGAAGCAGCAGGTCCCAGTGCTCTCCAGAGAGCCCCAGCACTGGCTCAGTCCGCTTTCCAGGTAGGGACACGGACACAGGAGAGGTCTGGGCACCCACCCAGGGCACCGGAGGAGCCAAGGATGAGGGCCAATGGCCAGGCGCTGAGTTCAGGATGGCCCACCTGACCAAGTGAGAGGTGGGGGCACGACCCCCTTGGGGTGAGGCAGAGGTGGGCAGAGGCCGGTGCTGGCCTGAAGGCGTCCCCTGCAGGGCGCACCCATGGAGATGGGGGCAGGACCCGGCCTTGAGCAGCTGGGGCCTCCAGGGGCACTGTGGTCATGGTGAGAGGGTGTGGGTCATCCAGGCTGCCAGAGCGAGGCTGGGCCGACTGTGTCGGCCTCTTACCTGGGTCACACATTTGGCACTTCAGACACTTGCTCAGGCCATTGAGGTGGGCAATGTAGGTCCCTGGAGGGCAGGGTTCACACACTGTGCCCGTCAGCTCCCCGCAGGCCTGCTTCACACGGTAACCTGCCGCCCAGAGGGTGGGAACTTGGTGGGGCTGTGGGAGACCCCTGCGGAAGCCCACCAATCATGGATGCCTGCGCCCGGAGGCTGAGCAGGGGGACACCAGCTAAGGGGACTGAAATGGCCCATGAGCTGTTCCCTGAGGGACGCAGCAGCCCCAGCTGCCTTCCATGAGCGGAGCTGCTCTGGGGAGAATTGGAAAGTTCTGGAAGCACATGGGGCCTCCTGGGACAGCTGGCCCAGCTCTGGTATGTCCCCCCGGCCCCAGAGCCCGTGTCTCTGGTCAAGATGGGCCGGCCATGTCCTTCAGACCCACCCCTGTGCGGTGTGGCTGTGCGGGTCTCCCAGGGTGAGGCCCTCAAGCTGCTGCCCTGGGGCTCCCGCCCTCCCTGTGTGTGTAGCTGGGCTGGGGGTTTCACGTCACCATGGCTGTGTGAGCAGAGAACACGGGGTGTCCAGGGCAGGGAGGGGCATAAGTGTCTGCCCTTGACCCTCGGCCCACCGGGCGCTGCACTCACCCGGGCTGCACTTGGGGCAGCACTCGGTGCCCACTGGGTACTCGTCCTCTTTGCAGGAGGGCAGAGCTGGGGCACAGCAGGGGGCTCCCAGGAAGATGAGATACAGCACCTAAGGGTGCCAGGACAGGCGCTGGGAACAACCGTGCCCACCCCTGCAGCCCGGGGTCCGGTGGGGACTGCCCCTCCTCCAGCCTTGATGCCCCTGGGAACTGACACTTGACCCTCTCCAGGGACCCCAACCCCACACCTGGGAGCCTTGAGTCCTCTGGCAGACCACCTGTCGGCCCCTCTGCTGGTCTAGGCTGGACCTGCTGACCCCTGTTGAGCCAGCAGGGCAGCCAGGGATGGCCCCCGGGTCTCACAAGCCAGACAGTGGGTGACAGGCTGGTCAGGGCCACACTGGGCTGGCTGATGGGTAGTTGGGGCCCCTGATGGGGGAAGCGTTTGGATAGACAGGAGCGCCACACAGGCACGGAGGATGTCCCCACCTGGGCCCAGCCCCCTGCTGCACAAACACTGATCTTGTCACCTGTCACCAAGGTCAGGGCTGCTGGGGAGTTGGGTCATCTGCTCCAGGACCGCCCAGAGACACCCAGCCCCTGGAAGTGCCCACATCCTGCCAAACAGGCTCCCCTGCTGCCCGTGGATGGGGCGGTGAGTGGGGGATACAGAGGAGGAGGCCTGCGGCGGGGGCTGCGGCTCTGCTGCTCTTCCCCTGTGCTGAGCCCGGTGCTGGGGGTCTGGGTCAGCCCGAGAGGCCCGGGCAGCAGGGGACGGGCTGAACGAGGGACCCAGCCACAGCCAGGATGGCGGTGGTGGGGGTGGAGAAAGGAGTTCTCCGAGAGGCCCTGGGGTCAGAACCAGTATCTGGGAACAGACGGGGAGGAGGCTTGGGGGCTCACCAGCCTCAGGAGGTCGGCTTTGGGGGCTGGTCTCCAGGGAGGAGGCGCCATGTGCCTCGGCTCAGGCCAGCAGTCCAGGAACCTGGCCAGTGGGATGACCTCCAGCAGAGGAGCTTGGTGCCATTGCTGCCCCTTATCAGCTCAAAGAGAAAGAGAAAGAGAAACCACCTCGAGTGAGAGGCTGTGCCTCAGAATCCGAGAATCTGAGTGGCAGGACAGCTTACAGCGGGGCGGGGGGACGGTCTGGGAGGAGAGAGAGGCTCAGGCCTGCAGGGTGAGGCAGCGCGGGGGGACAGGTGGGCCCTGTGGGGGGCAGGAGCTGTCCAGGCAGAGCCGTAGGGAAGGGCAGGTGTGGAGGAGGCACCCGATGGGAGCGCGAGTGCCCCCCTGCACCAGTTCAGTCCGCTCTGGGTTTCCCGTAGAGGGGGAGCCCTGAAAAGTGCATTCCCCACCTCACTCATACACGCAGGGCCCCCGAGGTGCTGACTGACGTTTTTGCCGAATAAAGGGGCCTTGTGGGTTTCCTGTTCCCATCTCAGCTCCGCCCAAAAGCCTAAACTTCCCTTCTGAATAAAAGCCGCTGCGGTGCCGTCTAGCCAGTTTCGGTCACACGCCCACCAGCCCTGCGTCCCGTGACATGATGGGAGGAGGGTGGAAAAGGCCCAGAGTCCCCGCCCGCCCCCTGGGAGGGGAGGAAGGGCAGCTCTTGCCCCCTCTGCAGAGACACTGCGTGAATTGCGAAGGCTGCCGGCCTTGCCCAGTCTCCCTGTGGACCCTGCCCTGAGCAGGTCGCAGCCTCCCGGTGGCCAAGGTCCCGCTGGGCTTCCCTGCCCCGCAGAGCCTGGTGCTGGGGAGACCCCTGCACAGAGGCGGCCCACAGCCCCAGGCCTCAAGGCAGGTACCAGTGAGTCCCTCGTGACTGCCTGCTCCCCGCATCACATGGAGCCCTGTGACCCACGTGACGGCACCAGGGCCCCTGTGGCCCCTTCCTGCTGCTGGGCATGGTGCAGCCAATGGAAAGCCAGGTCCGTCACGTGCCACCCGTGCTTGCCCGGAGAAGGTCCCGTTTGCCCCTGTCAGTGCCTGCTCCACACCAGGAACTGCCACCTCCAGCAAGCCCATCTGCCAGACGCCTGGCCCAGGACTGCCCCGAGCCCCTCCTGGTCCTGACTTTGGCCCGGGGACCCCCTTCCAGAGTCCAGCCCCAGCTCCAGGGGACTCAGTGATGTCTGGTGGAAAGGAGCTTGGGGGTGGCGCCCGCCCTTACCTGCAGGAGAGTTGGCAGGGTAGCCGGTCACAGGAAGCTGTGGCGGGAGCCGGGGGATCCGCACCCCGACTAGAAAGTACGTGGCCCGAAGGCTGGAGCCCTAGGGGCTCGTCCCAGGCAGCCTGATTGGGTGGCACTGGCCACGGCCAGCAAGGGGAGGGCCACGGCCAGCAAGGAGAGGGCCACGTCATGGCCTAACTGCACTCCCTGGTGCCTGGGGGAAGGCCTGGGCACTGCAGAGGGACCAGGCAGGGTGGCGTTAGGCAGGCTGGAGTGGGCGGAACCGTCCTGCGGGGCCAATGGTCGGAGCGCCAGAGGCAGGTGCACTGCTGGCTGCCATCCGGGTGGACGAGCCTAGCCCCCAGACACCGGTGCTCGGAGGCAGGGTGGGGGACCAGGCTGCGCCCGGCAGAGGAGAAGCCCTGAAAGGCACCCAGGAGCATGGACTCCACCCATGGAGCCTGGGAGATGGGGGGACCAGGCTGCGCCCGGCAGAGGAGAAGCCCTGAAAGGCACCCAGGAGCATGGACTCCACCCATGGAGCCTGGGAGAGGGGGCCCTGTCTGCGGCTTCCCAGGTGTGCTCACACCCCTGGCCCTCAGAGCCCCTGCCAGATGCCCCCAACATGCAGAGACCCCCCCCAGCCCACAAAGCCACATGGGGCTCCAAGGAAGAAGAAGGGGTCCCCTTGTACCCTCCACTCCCGGGCGCCCTAGGACTACTGTGGACGCCCCGGCAGCTCCTGGGGGCCTTGGAGTGCATGGGGGCTCCCAGATGCAGGGATGGCACGCTCCCTCCCCAACTTCCCACGAACACCCGGCACTCAAGGGCACGCCTGAGGGTGGGAAAGCAGAGGAGGCCCGGACAGACACAGCGCCTACACCTGCTGGTACAAGCTTCCAACCCCACCCCCTCAGACTCAGCCTCAAGAGGCACCTCATCCACCCCACTCTGGGAAGGAGGGAAACTGAGGCATGGCAAGAGAAAGACTGACACAGGCATCCGTGAGACTCAGCCCCTCCTGCCTCTTCCTCGGTGCCCCTTGTACCCTGACTTCAGCCTCCCTGAGACTGACCACCAAGGCCCCGAGCCTGGCACAGGGTCCCAGGTGCCAGGACTCAAGGAAAGTTGAAGGGAGCCTGTGTGGCCCGCCAAGAGTGCTGACTGTGCCAGGTCTTTGCTGAAATGTCACCTCTTCCATGAGGCCTTCTCTGATTGCTGAGTGGGGCCTGTCCTCACTTCCTGCTCCATGTGTCTGCCCTCCTTGGCCCTCGGCCCTGCGTTCTCACTTCTCTGTGGTCTGCCCCCTTCCCTGGAAGGCAGACTCCAGGGGTCCAGGGTGTTGCCTCCAGGGCAGCAGGAAGAAAGGTCCTGGGCTCCCAACCCAGCACTCAGTGCCTCCCACTAAGTGCAGCACTCATTCCTTCATTCATTCAGCGCGGGTTCTCCTGGCACCAGTACCGCCCAGGCCCCATCCAGGGCACCAGGGTCATCAGGGAGGAAATGAGGGAGCCCAGGGGGGCCGGAGACGGGGCCATTCCCAGCCCCCAGCCATCCCCACTGCCGAGGTTGCCCACAGGGTATCACCCCCCTCACGTCCAGGCCCCTCAGAACCAGCAGGGAGAGGGAGGCAGGCGAGCCCCCCAGCCCCGTGCCTGCTGTCTCGGGGACTCCCCAGACCCAACACTCCCTGGTGGCCCAGGCCTCTCCTCCCTACACCAGGGACACGGGGCCACTGTTATAGCCAGGGCCTGAGCCCAGAGACCCAGGGATCCCACTGGAAACCTCCTCCCCACACACTCAGGGCCAGGGTCCAGGCAGAGGATTTAGAGGGCATTCTGTGCACACCAGCCCCCGGGGCAGATGGGGAAACCCAGGCTGAGATGGGTCAGTGTCATAGACACAAAACACAGACCCTCACCCCCAGGCTGGGCCTCCCACCACCACTCTCCAACAGCTGAGAAGCCCCAGGCCCCCCGAGTCCAGCATCCCATCACCCCACTGCCCTCTGTGAGGCCCTCCACCCAGCCTGACCTAGGTCTCCGTGGATCCTCACAGGGTCAGCCCCATGCCCCAATCTCCCGGCAGGACCGCCTCCATCTGTCCCAAAATCCCCAAAGACACGTTCCCTCTCTCTTGATGGGAGCAACTGGGCACGGAGGGTGGGAGAGGGGCTGTGGGCACCTGAGGGCTGGACTCCCACCCTGGGGCGTGGAGGGCAGGGTCCGGGGCCCAGCTAAGGGCTCCCCCTCCACTCCTCGGCCTTCAAAGCTGGCCTATGCCTCCCCTTCTCCGTGCCAGTGCAGGCCAGGCAGGGGCTGAGGCTGAGGCCGAGGCCTAGTCATTGCCCTCCTGGTCACGGTCTGGTGACGGATTCCACTCTGGAAGCCAAACGTCTAGAGTCGTGTGGCGTGGACACTCATGGGAGCTCCCCGGGCCACCTGGGGCTCTGAGGGATCAAGAAGAGCCTGTGGGGGCGAGGTGGGAAGAGCCTTTTCTGAGAGACACAGGGCCAGCCATAGCCCAGCCCAAGAGAGAGAGAGAGAGAGAGAGAGAGAGAGAGAGAGAGACCAGGCACAGTCTGTGCTCCGGAGGCTTAGGGCAGCTGTCAGGCTGGTTGGAGGGCATGCAGAGCAGATGAAAGCGTCAGGGGGAGGCTCTGGGATCACCCAGGTGGGCAGCCCTCCCAGGGGAGGCTGCTGGAGAGGGCAGGCAGCGGTCCAGGAGGCCTGTGGGATCTGGAGGACTCTGTGTCCAGCTATGGTGGCCAGGGTGGGGGCAGCTCCAAGGCCTCGGGCCTGGAAACCGAAGAGAGAGACCTTAGGGGCTGGGGTTGCTCAGAGCAGGTGGGAGGGAGCTGGGGCAGCTGGGGCTTCCCAGAGGATGAGGTGTCTGCTGGGAATCGGGGCAGCCCCAGGCATCCGCAGGCCTCTAGCCCAGACCCGGTTCCTCCAGGCTGCAGGTCAGGGCATCAGCTGCCTGCTGGGAAACTGCAGGGTGCCTCTGGCTCCAGTGCCCACCCCCCAATACTCCTGACCCTGGGCTCCCCCTCCCCCTCCCTCTGCTTCCCCTCTCCTCCCCTGGCCATCTTCCAGCCTCAGGATGGTGTCTGCTCTCACCCAAAATCAGGACCCCGGGCCCCAGCTGTTCCCCACCTCACCTTCCTTGCGGAAGAAATCCCATGGATTGGGGTTGCTAAAGCCAGAACACTCTTCAGCCCCTCTCCTCACCCCTCTCCTCACCCCTCTCCTCACCCC
>PVKV010035086.1:0-16996 GCA_004027835.1 Alouatta palliata
GTGAAACCCCGTCTCTACTAAAAATGCAAAAATTAGCTGGGCATGGTGGCACGTGCCTGTAGTCCCAGCTACTCGGGAGGCTGAGGCAGGAGAATTGCTTGAACCCAGGAGGCGGAGGTTGCGGTGAGCCGAGATCGCGCCATTGCACTCCAGCCTGGGTAACAAGAGCGAAACTCCATCTCAAAAAAAAAAAAAAAAAAAAAAAAAAGAAGGGGAAATCTTTGCTATACAATCACTTTGAATAACCATTTTACAGTATTCAGTAAAGGTAAGTGAATGCATATTTTATGATCCTGCAACAAAACCCTACACATCTGTGCACCAACATAGATGTATAAAAATGTTCATAGCAGACTAATCAAAAAATCAAAACTGGAAACAAACAAAATGCTCACCAAAACAGAACAGGGAAATGAAACTATGGTGTTTTCATAGAAGAAAAATACTATTCACCAGTAAAAATAAATGAACTGTTTCCACATACAAAATATGAATAAATCCCACAAGTAGCATGTTTACAAAAAGAGGCCTTAAACAAAACGAGTTTACTTATCTAAATGCATTTACCTAAACGTTTCAAAACAGACAAAAATAATCTCTGGTAATTAAAGTAAGGAATAACGGTTACTGTTTAGGAGGGGGATTGTGGATTACGACTTGGTGCAGGCAGAAGAGAGAATGTTAAGGTGTTTTCCTGGTGTGTGTTTTTTTAAAAATTCATTGAGATTTACACTTATGATTTATGCATATTTATGTATGTGTAAATCCTTCAATTAAGTTTACCTTAAAATATGGAGCTACTGGTTTCAAATACATAGATTACCAGATCCTTGCTTAAAAGTCATTTTGAGAGATTCCCATCTTTATTTTTATCCAAACATCAAAAGTTAGTGTTCAAGTGCCTTCTACTTGGTCATCTTCTAATCAGAAATTTTGAAATGCAGGTATGTGTCATCAAAATAACTATTTTTAATGTAAAAATGAATTGAGTCTAGTACCTTAAACATGCTTTAGAAGATGTTGAAACCGTAGGATGAACACACAGATTGACTAGCGATTTGTGACAACTTGAAAATCATCTTTTCCAGATTGGAAGGAAGCAATTTTCAACTATGAGGAGTCTGATAAAGAATATAAAGCATGAAGTTCTATATGTATAAATTGGGAGTCTTGAGAAACAGGGAAACCATTGTCTATGTATCTAGAATAGTAAAATCTTTGAGGCTAGTGATAGTATATCTTTTGGGTACCCCATATAGTAATTTTGAGCTTATAAAGGGGTGCAAGAAAAGTGAAAACATGATTTTTTTCTTTTGAGATGGAGTTTTGCTCTTGTTGCCCAGGATGGAGTGCAATGGCGCGATCTTAACTCACCACAACCTCTGCCTCTTGGGTTCAAGCAATTCTGCTGCCTCAGCCTTCTGAGTAGCTGGGATTACAGGCATGTGCCACCACTCTTGGCTAATTTTGTATATTTGGTAGAGACTGGGTTTCTCCATAGTGGTGAGGCTGGTCTCAAACTCCCAACCTCAGGTGAGCTGCCTGCCTTGGCCTGCAAGCATGATTTTAATTCAGCAGAAGAGCTAGGAAATGGAAATAAAAATAACCTAGCTCAAGAGGCTTAAAAAATACAGATATAAAGAGAACTAATTTGAAAGTCTGTATACCCATGTCATCATAATAATATGAATTATTATGGTTTAGGGAAGAAGAAAAAAGATGAGAATCAGAATTTTATTCTTTCTCGTTGAAAATCTAGACGTCCTCACTTATTGCAAATCTGAATATTTTTCAAGTTGTGGTCACCTTTGTTATTTGGTGTAGTTTGGATGTTTGTCCCCTCCAAATTTCATGTTGAAATGGGACCTCCAATGTTGGAGATGAGACTTTGGGAAGTGTTCGGTCATGGGGGCAGATTCCTCACGAATGGCTTAGCAGCGGTCTCACAGTAATGAGTGAATTCTTGCTCTATGACTTCACACAAAATCTAGTTGTTTAACAGAGCCTGGGACCTCCTGTTTCTCTGTCTATCTCTCTGTCTCTCTGCCTCTTGCTTCCTCTTGCACTATGTGACATGCAGGCTCCCCTTCACCTTCAGCCATGATTGTTCCCCAAGGCCCTCGGCAGATGAGCCCATGCTGATGCTATGCTTGTACAGCCGGCAGAACCATGAGCAAAATAAATTCCGTTTCTTTATAAATTACATAGACTCATGTATCCCTTTACAGCAACACAAGTGAACACACCATCTGCATTAGTCCTCTCAGGTTGGAGTCTAAGAACACAGTTATTTCATGCAGTTTTTTTCAGCTGACCACATTCATTTTTCAGACGCTACTTGACACACGCAAACCTGTTTGGACTTCCTTTCAGCTGAGGCTTTTTATTGCACCTAACTTTGGAAGGCAGCATATCAGGGAGGAAAGAAGAAGGAAATCCTTGTTCTGGCCAGGTCTACAGAATGTGAAATACAAGGCTGAAGTAGCAATGCCAGTAATTTTATAACATCCGTCCATAAGTACTGTCAGAAACAAATTAGTTTAGAATGTTGAAGGGACAACACTCACTAACAACACATAAAGATCAGCATAAAACTCTTTAGCTTGTTTTGTGCCCATTTTCTCAGATTTATACCAGAATTAACATTTTGTTCAGAATACTGAAATAGGCCAATTTTACTTGTGATGAACACATAATCGAAGAATCTGACTTGCTTTGCAATTTTACAATATTCCTTATCTTTAATTGTGAGTTATGAGTCTGCAAATAGTGTTTTGCAGCATAAAACATGCCCTTGTCTCAGTATAAGGCTGAGCTACTTGAATCAAAGCAAACACAATGTCAGTGCCATTTGACAATCACAGGCAATGGGTCTGGGGATATTTAAGAACGATGTGGTAGTGGGAGAAGTAAGATAAGGCTGGAGGTCCCAGGCAATAGATAGGCAAGGGAGTGTGTCATCCTAGTGCCAGTGATCATTCAAATATTTCATTTAATCCTTATAAATATAATATGCTTTGACATACCACTTTATATGAATATGAGCATATTAAAAGATGTCCACAAGAAGGAATATAAGCGGACAATAAATATTTGAAAGTCAATCATTTAATATTGAATGAAATGTCAAACAAATTTAACTTATTAAAATGGCTTTTACCGGTGAGTATTTGGAAATTACAGGTTCTTGCGTTTTGTTTATTACCTGTCTTGAGAACATTGAATTATTTGACTCAATTGTAATTCCAGGAATTTATTTCAAGACTTAATTATAAACATAGAAATGCATAACAATGCACAGCATTGTTAATCAGAATGTTATTTTTAAAAGTTAAAACTGAAAAAAAATAAACCAGTAAGGATTGGCTAAATACATAGTAGA
This sequence comes from Alouatta palliata, assembly GCA_004027835.1. Taxonomy (NCBI): domain Eukaryota; kingdom Metazoa; phylum Chordata; class Mammalia; order Primates; family Atelidae; genus Alouatta; species Alouatta palliata. The sequence goes on from PVKV010035086.1 coordinate 3,383, forward strand.
ATATTATTAGCAATTAAACAGGATGTTTCGGAAATACACACAAGGATATGGACAATTATCCATACTCTTGTTCAAAAAAGGAGAATACCAAAGTTTGATAAATAGACATATATGTGTGACTGAAGAGAAGACTGAAAGAAAATATGTAAAAATATTAATAATATTTACCACTTACTGATAGATTATAAGTGACTTACTGTCTGCCACTATGCTTTTCTATATTTTGCAAATGTTTTATAAGTACATATTTTTTTACTTTCAAGGTTGAAATAAATGGAACTCAAAACAAAAAGTTTTTCTAGGAGATCTAAGCACTGCATACTCCTGTTAAAATTTTCTCCTAAGATGGGTGTGTTTGCCCAACATGTCCCGTATCTGGCTCTGAGTACGTGTCATTAAAAGGGAGCAAGAGTATTTGGAGTGGATGATCTTTCTCAGAGAAGGTGACAGGAGAACGTAGCTGATTAATTGCAACACTGTCAAAGAAAGATGAATGGGTCTCTGCAGAGACCATCTGTGTTTCATCAGAAAGGATTACCACTGTTCTGCTGCCCTTGTGTCAGTGAGAAAGCAACATCTTCACGGCATATGCAGATTTTCTATAATAAAAATGTTCCTGGCTGGCACAGAGGAATGATCAAAGTCAGAATTTTTTCTTTTAACCAATTTAATTTGACATCTCAAAGAGTAAAACAACAATGTGTCAGGTTCCATATTTGGGAAATGAGGTTTGAGCTCGTATGTGTTCTTCATCTACAGCTTAATTAAACAAGAATTAAAGCACAGTTACATCAGACAAAAGTCAACAGGGTTCAGATTAATTCATTTCATGGGTAATCATGACTTGTGAACTTAGAATTTCTTCAGAATTTAGAGAAAAGTCAAAGAACTGCCACAGAGAACTTTTCAACACTTCATGTCACTTGCTTTGGAATCCACGTTATTTATTCACTAGCTGTTTTCACTTGGGCTATAACTTGGGGCATTTTTACTTCAGTGGATCGTGATGTCCAACTACAGAAACTGCCTTGTTGGTGGACGTATCAGTCTGAGGAAATGATCAGTTAGATTGTTGAAGGCCAGAGGTAAGATGGGATCAATGAAATCACAGATAGGAATGTGCGTTTCTTCCTTTTTGATTTTGTTTACCTATCAGTGTTGGTTTGGACAAAATAATGTTAGCTTGAAAAGTTTTCTAAAGGACTCCTACAAAGGTACCTGTGATGGCTCATGAAATGTCTGAATCTTACTAGCCAGAGGAAAATAATGTATTTTCTGTCTTTAAATTCACACTTTTGGAATCCTGGAGGCTTCTTGCCAATCCCAGTTACACTGGTTTTGCTCATATTGATTGGTTATCACCCTATGGGCTGAGTGATCCAAAAGGGAAATGCCTGCGGCGTCACTCCAGTGCAGTCCTCATGCAACCTCTGACTCTGAGGACCTCACTGTGTGTCTGTGTGTTAGGGTTAGTTTCACAATCCATGGAATGAAGCCATTCAGATGAAGAGCCCCTAGAACTGTGTTGAAGCAATCCAGACAATTAAGTGGAAAAATACTGTGTTTTTATTCTGAATAGGACAGAGACGAAACATTAAAGGTGGGGAAGACAAGGGGTTGTGATGGGAAGAGCACAGGACTGATGTGCGGGAAATCTGGACACCAATGCTCAAATGCTACTTCTGTTACTGAGTGTCAGTGACTTTGACAAGTCACATCGACTTTCTAAGGGATTGAACTAGATATTCTCTGAGATACCTTCTAGATCTAATACCCTATATCAAAAAGAAAAAAAAAAAGGACGAAAGGAAAAAAGGAAATGAAGAAATAAAGAAAAGCAGAAGACTGGAAAGACAACTTCCTTGTAGTAAATTTGAAACGAATGATGAAAAGGAGTACGTCTAAGGACAGAAATGTCTGCACAGAGATGATTATCTGCAAAGACAGCCTCTGCAGACTCCTTTTTTCTGTTTTGTAGGGAGTCGATGTCTTTGAAAAGATCATGAATCGTTATGATCAACTACTGCTGTTGTTTTTCTTTCCCCTTATTTTAAGACGGGAAAATGAGACACCTAACGACAGAAAGCATTCAAGTGGAAAATAATTACATGATCTTATCTAAATCCAGCAGCCTTTTTAATATGACTACCATACCACAGCTCCTGTATTTTGAGATTATTTGCCCTTACATATTTGTTCACATTTTATTTAATGCTTTGTCAACTTTTAATACCAAAATGAATGATGAAAGCCTTAAACTAACACACTAACAGGAAAGCAGTTTACAAATGTCTTTTTAAATGGTAGGAGAACCATTATGAAGTTTACAGCAGGTTATATATCATCCACATGATTAAAAAAATAGCAAACAACATCATTCAGGAAGAAAATAGACTAGAAAGGAAACGTAAATTTAGAAATCATAAGAGAAAACAACGGAAGCAAGATCATATTGAAAGAGTGTAATCCTGAAAAGACTCAGCTAGAATTAAAACGCAAACACACATATGCACACAGAATTCAAGTATATGCTCTTTACAAGGAACATGAAGCATAATAATACAGAATGCAATCAATAATGACCAGCAAATGTTAACTGAAAGAAATCAAGGGTGATAGTATTAACAACAGCTAAAGGAAGCCAGGGAATCCAGCACCTACTGGTAAAAAGAATCACGTGAGTTCATTTTAAAACACCTAAAGAAAAAGTTATTTCCAGCTGGGCGCGGTGGCTCATGCCTGTAATCCCAGCACTTTGGGAGGCCCAGGCGGGTGGATTACCTGAGGTCAAGAGTTTGAGACCAGCCTGGCCAACATGGTGAAACTCCGTCTCTACTAAAAATACAAAAAATTAGCTGGGTATGGCGGCGGATGCCTGTAATCCCAGCTACTTGGGAGGCTGAGGCAGGAGAATCCCTTGAACCTGGGAGGCGGAGGTTGCAGTGAGCCGAGATCCCGCCACTGCACTCCAGCCTGGGAGACAAGAATGAAACTCCGTCTCAAAAAAAAAAGTTATTTCCCAGATGTACGACTTGTTGTTTAGAAACGTAGAAAGCATGAAGCTCCTCTGTTGCATTTCATCAAGTTATCTAACATCAATAGCACATGAAAGTAGAGAAAACAAGCTACTGAAAAAAAGTAGTGCCTGTGGTTACTTACAAATATGGAAAGTTGCTTAATAAACAATGCCTATAATCCTAGCACTTTGGGAGGCCTAGGTGGGTGGATTGCCTGAGGTCAGAAGTTCGAGACCAGCCTGGGCAACATGGTGAAATATCATCTCTACTAAAATACAAAAAATTAACTGGGTGTGGTGGCACGTACCTGTAGTCCCAGCTACTGGAGAGGCTGAGACAGGAGAATCCCTTGAACTCGGGAGGCAGCAGTTGCAGTGAGCCGAGGACACGACTCCAGCCTGGGCCATAAAGCGAGACCAATTGTCAAATGAGAAATATTGCATTATTATGCGAGTATCTTCTGAAGTCATTAAATCAAACCTATCATATATTCTTAATAAGTTATAGGTTTAAAATTTAGATATTATTTATAACATCTCAAGTTTAAACCTAATAAAATTCTAAAGTAAGAAACACTAGCAGACAGTTTTAAAGTTAGGAATAATTATTATTTAACACGGACATGAATAAGGGAGAGATAATCATTTTGAATGTTACTGAGTATTGCCTGGGAAACAACTGTTAGAATCTACTGAGAAGCCACTTGAATTCATTGAAAACTTTAATAAAGTTATAATTTCTAAATAAGTACATAAGGGCAGTCCTTTTTATATGCTAGTAATAACCAAGTAAAATATATTATTGGAGTAAAAGATTATATTTGTTACAGCAAAATTTCTGATCTAGGAAGCTAGGAAATTATTTGCAACTAAGATGACAGACAAAATATTGAATTTATTTAAATATATAAAAAAGTACTGCTAAGATAAAGAACAAAAATTATACAATTTACCTAAATGTGAACAAAAATGACAAAAACGATTTGAAAGAACATTTCATCTCACCAGTTTTATTTTATTTTTGGCTAAAATAACAAACATATTTTTAATGATAGTTTACTTGAAGTGGCAATGGTGACATTAGATAGATTCAACCATACTTTGCTGAAAAAGATAAAAATGGCCACTTTCTTTAAGAATGTACTTTGGGCTATATGTAAATATCACTGAGACATCCACAGCTATGGTGCTGGGTTTCAGAAATGTTGAGGGAGTTTAGTGAAAGACTCTGTAGGTTTAATGCAGATCGTTTGATTGTTTAGGGAAGTTACATGGCTACTCACAAATTTGGTGATTCACTGGAGAGATTTTGCAATTCGACATATGAGGGATGCATGGACCAGCATATGAGAGTTCCAGCTGCAAACAGAAAAGTCACGTTCAAGATGTCTTCACTTTGGGAAGCTCACTTGAGCCTTGTGATCCATACTGGTCACATGGCTACGTGAGCAACCGACTAGGCATCAGGATCACATCATGAACCTTCAGATTTACCTTAGATAATGCTGACAGCCTAATGCATCCTGAACACTGCCTTGGGTATATGGAATAATATCATTAACCAGTTGCCATGTGCACGTGCTAGGACTTGGTTCTCAGCACTTAGCCAGGGATCATTACATTGGCTACAGAAAGAAGCAAAAATGGTAAAACAGACCTGCTGAGTTATTTTATTCCTTGCAGTTTACCTCTGACCCTTAGTCAGTTTCACCTTACACATAAACTATCTATAATACTATTAAATCTACATGTAGTGCACCATTTATTTATAGGTTAAAACAGGAGTGATAATGCAAATACACTCATCATTTGCAGAAGCTAGTGAGGAATGGGGACAGACTTAATGAAACCATCTGTTCAGTGTTCCACAATGTATTTCTTTTTACTGTTATATAAACTTAATCATATATTTTTCCTTATCTATGGCTATCTTACTTTATAAGAAAACTCTGCAGAAACACCTATTATAGTGACTAATTAAATCTCATTCTTCCTTAAGCCAATCAGTCTCCATTGATATTACAATGCAAGGAAGTTTTAACTCAATTTCTCAGTACAGTTGCTCAATATTAGTACTATAATTTGATGCATTTATAGAAGGTAGCCAAATTTTACCAATAATACCAATTTTGGACCATATTACAGTATTATTATGCTATTCTTTAGTATTGTTGGAAAATAATTGGATGAGCATTATAGCATTATTAAAATCATATTAGTTGAGTTGGACTTTACCCATATACTAGATATCATTATGAGCTGGGATTGTTACTAGTGTCTATGAGTCTGTTACTTCTGGATTTCGGGCTAACTGGAACAAAGCCAATCTCTTAGGCTCCAGCAGCGTTTTTAGACAGATACATATTCCCATCTGGTGTTACATATGTAAAAATGCTCTCCTTGATTCCACAAGAAATATATATGTGTCATTTACTATATTCTCTATACAATGTATCTTGTCTTGGTTTATTCTTGGAATAAGAGCATTTAGGAAATATTGATATAAATTACATTTGCCTCAAGATAATTCTGGCAAGTTCAGGAGACCACATGTATTTCAGAAGTGCACTTCTAGAGCTTCTGCTTAAACTAAAATGGTAGGTCACTGCCTATGCCTGACTTGACCTCCATTTCAAGAAACATGATTCGAAGGCGTTGTTGGACTAGCTTGCGTTGCTCTTTTCTGATATTGAGTTTTTTGTGTTTTATCATTTACTAACATGATAGTTTGGGTTTTATGACCTGATTTACCAGGGCATCTGTTTTAGTCTGTTGTGTGTTGCTGTAACTGAAATCTGAGGCTGGGTAATTTATAAAGAAAACAAATTTAGTTTTTACAGTTCTGGAGTCCGCGAAGTTCAAGGTTGTGTGGCTGCATCTGATGGCAGGTTTCCTGCTGACGGGAACTCTCTGCAGAGTCCCAAGGCAGGCATCACATAGTGAGGCAGCTGAGCATACTCACCTGCTAGCTCAGGTGTCTCTTCCGCTTCTTATAAAGCCACCATTCCCTCTCCCATGATAGTCCATTAATCCATTACCCTTTAAACCTATGTTTGATTGTGTAGAGATGGGGTCTTGCTCTGTCACCCCGCAGTGGTGCAGTGGTGCAATTATAGCTCACTGTAGCCTTGAACTCCTGGTCTCAAGCAATCCTCCTGTTTCAGCCACCCCAGTAGCTGAGACTACAGGCATATACCACCATGTCTGTTTATTTTTATATATTTTTTGTAGCGGTGTTTTCTAACTTTGTTGCCCACGTTGGTCTCGAACTCCTAGCTTCAAGTGATCCTTCTGCCTTGCCTCTCAGAATGCTGGAAGCCATTCAACATGAGTCATCACACCTGACCTAACCCACTAATCTATGAATGAATGAATTCGCTCATGAAGGCAGTCGTCTCCTATAGGCCACTTCTGTCAATACTGCCATATTGGGGATGAAGTTTCACTATGAGTTTCTGAGGGGACAAATATTCACATCATAGCAGCATCAGTAGATTCCATTCTTTACTGTTTGAACATAACTTCTTCCAACTTGTCTACTGTTGCTATCAAATCTTTTTCTTTTGAATGTTCTTTATACTGAAGGAAAACTTAGCTTGTCTTACAATGCCTACATGCATACCTATTTCACAAAGAGCTCTCTTTCATTTTGTCGGCCAGTGCTGTTTAATCAACCACACATGCTGTTGTTGAGTGCTAATTGCCTGGGAACAAATTGTCAGGCCCTCCATATTAAGGTCAAATGTGTAGTGGTCACTCATAAGTGTAATTTAGTTTGAGTGTGCTACAAAGCTTCCCATAACCCCCACTGTCTCGCTGTAGAGTTAATTTCAGTTGGGATGTGAGCTTCCCATGTGAGCCCAATGCTTTACCAGCATCTGAAGGAGTTTTTTTTTTTTTTTAGTTTAAATCTTATCTAACATCTGTCCATCTATAAAGACAAAGGTTTAAGTTCTTTTATACATTGCACTATGAGATACCTGCCACTATTTGTTTTCCATTATAGTCAGGTATCTGCCTAAGTATTTGACCATGAAATTAACGACACATTGATTAGTCTGCCTGATTTGAGCGTACATAATGGCTGCCAGAAGGGAGAAACTCTCAGAGATCCCTCCCCTGTTGCAGTCTAATAGATATATCCTATAAAATAAGAACCAGAACACTTAGGGACACTAAGAGACTTCTGCGTAGTCATCAGCCATTGTTCTTTTTTGCTGATCACAACACAGGAGAAATGTGTCGCCTGGAGAGATGGCAGTTAGGGATGTTGGCTCCCTTTCTGCTTAGTAAGATTTCAGAATGGGAGCAACGCTGGTGAAAGTATTACGTCCCCCTTTGAACATCTGGAATTTAAGCTGAGAGAAAACGTTATTCTCTTGCTCTGAGGAACTCTCAAGCCACTGACACAGTGCTGGATATTCCCTTCAACAGTATCCACATATCTTACACTTTGCCTTCAGGTATTATCTCTTACTTATTCATTTATTATTAATTTTGACTCAAGTTTTTCCACCTTAGGAGGAATCAGGTACACCTGTTGCAGTGGCACAATTGCTAGTAGCCTAGTATGTGAGTCTCCCTCCGTCCATTCGGGTGGAGGAGAATTAAACATGTAAAAAATTAGTGGACTGTCGCATCCATGAAGACCTCACCAACAAATTCAGCTTTAATCCTAATTTTGCTGAATGAGGAGAAGGAGTTTGGTAAAGACAAGGGTTACCAAATACTCCATGTGCTCGTGGCTTCCCCTGCTGTTAGGCCAGGCTGTGCGCTTAGTTATTGTCAATGGATTCTGAAGAGAAGGATGTATGTCTCTTCTGGCCGGAAGCAGTTAAGGATATTGCAGCTCTGGCAACTCATCCTCTGTCATGGAAATCTTAGAAGCCACACATGTTGAAATGCCAGAATCATAAGATCAAAGAGACCTGAGTCTCTGAGAACTAGATGAAGTTTCAAAACATGAGAGATTGTCAAGAAAAGTTGACCGGGTGTGGTGGCTCACATCTGTAATCCCAGCACTTTGGGAGGCTGAGTCAGGCAGATCACCTGAGGACAGGAGTTTGAGACCAGCCTGGCCAACGTAGGGAAACACTATCTCTGCTAAGCATACAAAAATTAGCCAGGCGTGATGGTGGACACCTGTAATCCCAGCTACTTGGGAGGCTGAGGCAGGAGAATTACTTGAACCCAGGAGGTGGAGGTTGCAGTGAGCTGAGATCACACCACTGAACTCCAGCCTGGGTGACAAAGCGAGAGTGTGTCTCAAAAAAAAAAAGAGTCGTAACACAACACAGACTTTTAATATCGCCACATGAGTTCCAAGTATGGTTTGCCTTCTGTATTCATGGATTTGAATCTATGGATTCAAACAAGAATTGAAAATATTTTTAAAAACACATAGTTGGGTCTGTACTGATCATGTATAGACATTTTTTTCCTATCCTGATTCTATAAAAACACTGTAGAATGACTATTTACATATCATTTTATTAAGTGTTATACCTAATCTAGAGATGATTTAAAGTATTAGAGGAGGATGTACATAGGTTATATGCAAATATACCATTTTAGATCAGAGATTTGAGCATCTGTGGATTTTGGTATACTCGAAGGGTCCTCAGACCAATCCTCCATGGATACTGAGGGACAACTGTATATTCTATAAACAAGATTTAGTTGGCGATGGATAAACTAAACTAGGTCTCTCCTGGGGAACCTAACGAACCATTGTTGTCTTTCTGAGGACCTAAGGAACAAATAATATAAGGAAATCTGCAGAGAGTGTGGACCTTAGTTTATAAATGCTGTCTTTCTTCTGCAACACGCAGCCTTATGGAGAGAGAGAGAAGAGAGAGCAAGTGTGAGCGAGAGAGAGAGACAGAGAGACTGAAAGAAGTGTGATGTTCTAGTCTTAACTACATGCAGAGTCCATTTTTCCTAAGGCTAGAGAACCAAAGTAGGTAGAGTAGACATATTTGTGCATTTTCCTTTGTACAAAATGGAATCTTACCGCTTTGTGTTTACTATTTCCACATCAAGACAAGATTGGTCCAAGAACCCTAAGCAAAAAGAAGCAAATGTATTTAAAATACTTAGAGCAGAGCTGGATTGCCTGCACAGGACTTTCACCAGGAGACCAGGGTCAGTGTCCACACTCCTCTAATCTTCAGGGTCTCCCTAGAGAGAGGTCAAAAGGGAAACAGACTTTAATAAATCCCTGCCACACATCAGGACATATGTTGTCTTTTTCCTTATTATCTTTTCTAACTCTTAAGACAATCTTGAAAGGTAGCAATCAATATTATTTTAATAAATCAAGAAAGTGAGGATAACAGAGGTAAAGTCATCTTTCAAAAGGCGAACAGGAATTGAACATTGGTATGGTCGATTCCAGAGCCCAGGCTCTTAACTGCTGTATTACTTTGACTCACTTAGTACAAACATATAGTTCTCCAAATATGCAAAATTTGTTTTTATCCAGGTGAAATTCACATAATAAGCAATTAATCATTGTGAAGTATACAGTTTAGTGGTATTGGATGCATTCACAATGTTATACACCAAATACGTCTCTCTAGCCACAAAACTGTTTTACCATCCCAGAAGAACACTCCTTACAGGCAAAGGACTTTAACAGGCATTTCTCCAATGCTATACAAATGGCCAAGAAACACATAAAAAGATGTTCATCACTGGTCAGTAAAAAATGCACATGCCCCCGTACTTTGGGAGGCCATCAATTTCTTTTTAAAATTTTCTGTGAATGGGTCATGATTTCCTTTTACTTTGTATGCTTAGAATTATTTGTTGAAAACTAGACACTTTATAATTTATAATGTTCAAATTGCAGATACCCTATGTTTTTTTCTCCAGAGATTGTTACTGTTACTCATTGAGAGCTCCTGTCATCTTTTTTAAAATATATATATATATATATATATATATATATATATTTTTTTTTTTTACTGCATTTTAGGTTTTGGGGTACATGACTTGTAAGGCAATTTTTGCAAAAATTGTATTCAATCTTATGTGTGGTTACTGTAGTCTTTGTCCCATCTTCTACAAGTCCAGCCAAAGACTTGACAGAGATTTCTTAGTGCTTGATCCAATAAGAAAAAAATTTTTTTAATATATATACTTTTTATTGCATTTTAGGTTTGGGGGTACTTATGAAGAACATGCAAGATTGTTGCATAGGTACACACATGGCAGTGTGATTTGCTGCCTTCCTCCCCCTCACCTATATTTTAAAATATGTCTTGTTTCTTTAAATTTGTTCAGTAGAGGTCAGGGATTCTTATTCAGCCTAAGACAGTTAAAATGATGGTCAGCTTCCATGCTGGTTATTCACTGAACAGGCAGATGAAAACATGCAACTCCAATTTTTAGAGAATAACGTTCTTACTTTCCATCCTGGCACCTACAAGCTTCAATATGAATATTGTCTGCCATCCCCACAGCTATCTGAAATTGGGCTAGAGGTGTGGAATAGTAGCTTTTATGCAAAATTCCAAAATCCACTGAAATTTACCAATATATTTTTTCTTCATACAGTTTCTTGGTTACTCAAAGTTTCAAATAGACTCTAGAGTTTCCAGAATCAAAATCGTTGATTCTGATAATTCTTTACCAACTGAATGGCTATTTTGGCAAAGTCTGATGCCTGGAGCTTCCAACTTTAATATTGTTCATGACATCACTCAAATATATTCCAAGTGTTAATGCAAGGATAAACTTGCATCAAACCTCCATGTTCTGCACATGTATCCCAGAACTTAAAGCAAAATTTAAAAAGTAAATAAAATGAAATGAAACAAAAAAATAAAAAAAGAGAGAAGACTTTACTCTGGTTCTTTAAGTCTTCAAGGGTACAAAACAAGGAACTATGGCAGAGGCTCAGATGATGTCAGAGAGAAGGCTAAGACCTTGCTAAATGGAATCCCTTGTTAGATTTAGGGATACTTGAAAAAAAAATAGCTAAGAGACAGAATCCCACTGGAAATGTGAACCACACCCTTGACAGTATAAATTCCTACAGCAAACATTCTTCAAGGTGTGTTCTAATGATTTGGGGAGGGGAAGAGCTGCAAGTGTCTCCTAGTAGGTAAGTTTGGTACTAGATAAGGGAACTCTGATATGGATGTAGTCCTATAGAAGACTTTACTATGGTTCTTGGCTGAGTGCAGTGGCTCACGCTTGTAATTCCAGCACTTTTGGAGGCTAAGGCGGGCGGATCACCTGGGGTCCAGACTTCAAGATCCACCTGGCCAACACGGTGAAACCACATCTCCATGAAAAAAAAAAAAATTAGCTGGGCGTGGTTGTGGGGACCTGTAATTCCAGCTACTCGGAAGACTGAAGCAGAAGAATCACTTGAACCCAGCAGGCGGAAGATGCAGTGAGCTGAGATCACCCCATTGCACTCCAGCATGGAAGGCAGGCAAAATTTCATCTCCAAACAACAACAACAACAAAAGGACACGGATGAAGCTGGAATCCATCATTCTCAGCAAATTAACACAGAAACAGTACACCAAACACCACATGTTCTCACTCATAAGTGGGAGTTGAACAATGAGAACACGTGGACATAGAGAGGGGAACATCACACGTCGGGGCCTGTTGGGGGGTGGGGGGCGAGGGGAGGGAGAGCATTAGGACAAATACCTAATACATGTGGGGCTTAAAACTTAGGTGATGGGTCGATAGGGGCAGCAAACCACCATGGCACGTGTATACCTATGTCACAAACCTGCGTGTTCTGCACATGTATCCCAGAATTTAAGGTAAAAATTAAAAAAAAAATAAATAAAGTAAAAAAATGAGAAAAGAAGACTATACTCTGGTTCTGTAAGTCTTCAAGGGCATAAAACAAGGAGTGATGGCAGAGGCTCAGATGATGTAGGAGTAATAATCCACATGCATGGAGTGTCAACTACGCTCCCACAGTATTTCAGGCACCAAATATTCAGCATCTTAGATCCTCACCCCAGCCAAATGAAATTGGCCTCATTTCCCTTCTCCAGTCAGCAACATTCCAAGGTAGTCTCCCACATTCCTGCCTCCTGGTTTATGTGCTCTGTATAATCCTTTCCTTTTGAATATAAATGTGACTCATCAATATGAAATATGACTCCTGTGATTACATTATGTTATATGGTACAAAAGATTTTACAGATTTAATTAAGGTTCAAATGAGTTGACTTCAACTTAAAAATTCAAATCAAGGGGAGGTAATTGCGGGTGGGCCTGATCTAATCAGACAAACCCATAAAAGAGACAAGATTTAAGAGGCAAGAGTCAACAGCGAACACTCTCTTGCTGGCTTTGAAGAAGCAAGTGATCAGATTGTGAGAGGGGTGGCAAGTCCCAAAGTGTGGCCTCTAGGAGTCAAAGAGTTTGCCAGCCAACAGCTAGCAAGAAGACAGTCATAGTGACACCCCCCCCCCACACACAGACACACAGATACTCCCTTCAACAACCAATAGGCTTAAAAGAGGACCTGAGGCTTCAGATGAAGTCATAGGCCAGTAGCAGTGGCTCATGCCTGTAATCCCAGCACTTGGGAAGCTGAGCTGGGCAGATCACCTGAGGTCAGGAGTTAGAGACCAGCCTGGTCAATGTGGCAAAACCCCGTGTCAACTAAAAATACAAAAAAAAAAAAAAAAAATAGCCGGATGTGGTGGTGCATGCCTATAATTCCAGCTACTCAGGAAGCTAAGGCAGAAGAATTGCTTGAATTTGGGAGGCAGAGGTTGCAGTGAACTGAGATCATGCCACTGCACTTCAACCTGGGTGACAGAGCAAGACTGAGTCTCATAAAAAAAAAAAAAAAAAAAAACAACCTAGTCTCAGCCATCTCTTTGATTTCCACCTGATGAGATATTGAGCAGAGATTTCAGCTAACCAGTACCCAAACTCCTGAGACACGAGAAAATATGAGACAGTAAATGTGTTGTTTTAAGCTCCTACATCTGTAGTAATTCATTACACAAGGATACAATACTCATCTACTCTTTTTGTTTTGGTCAAAAACCCACTCTATCATGTTAACAGAGCAGGATATGACAGGCTTATTTGTTTAAACTACAAAGCAAGGAGGTGGCCTGGTTACAGAAACTCAGGTAAAAGGTTAAAGCAAGCCCAGTAATAAGGAATAACTGAAACCTGTACTAACAGTTTTATTAGAGCTTTTTTTTTTTTTTTTTTTATATATATATACTTTTAATTGCATTTTAGGTTTGGGGGTACATGTGAAGAACATGCAAGATTGTTACATAGGTACACACATGGCAGTGTGATTTGCTGCCTTCCTCCCCATCACCTGTATCTGTTATTTCTCCCCATGCTATCCCTTCCCAACTCCCCACCCCCTGCTGTCCCTCCCCTTTTACCCCCCCACAGACCCCAGTGTGAGATGCTCCCCTCCCTGTGTCCATGTGTTCTCATTGTTCAACACCCGTCTATGAGTGAGAATATGCGGTGTTTGGTTTTCTGTTCCTGTGTCAGTTTGCTGAGAATGATGGCTTCCAGGTTCATCCATGTCCCTACAAAGGATGCAAACTCATCGTTTTTGATGGCTGCATAATATT
>PVKV010035087.1:0-16998 GCA_004027835.1 Alouatta palliata
CTCCTTCTCCTCCTCCTCCCCTCCTTCTTCTTCTCCTCTTCCTCCTCCTTCTCCAGAGAATCTCCCTTTGTCACCCAGACTGGAGTGCAGTGGCATGCTCTCAGCTCACTGCAACCTCCACGTCTCAGGTTAAAGTGATTCTCCTGCCTCAGCCTCCCAAGTAGCTAGGATTACAGGCACATGCCACCATGCCCAGCTAATTTTCATAGTTGTAATAGAGATGAGGTTTCACCATGTTAGCCAGGCTGGTCTCGAACTGCTGACCTCAGGTGATGTGCCTGCCTCAGCCTTCCGGAATGCTGAGATTACAGGTGTCAGCTACCACATCTGGCCCTGCAGTCCCTTTTAAATCTAGAATCCAGAACCATGTTCCTCTTTGGTGGAGCCTACTCACTAGACCAAAAGAGAGGAGCATGTACATTTTAGAATCAGCACTCAGTCATGGGATGATGCAAGGGCTGGATGTGAGAGAAACGCTAAAGTACGTCTGGGCACATCCCAGTTCCTCATTCTGACTCATTTGGACAAGTAAGTGTTCTCATTTGAAAATAAAAAGTAACAAGCTCTCATTTGAAAAAATGGAGCCAGGCATGGTGGCTCTTGCGTGTAGTCCCAGCACTTTGGGAGGCTGAGGCAGGCAGATCAGAAGGTCAGGAGTTTGAGACCAGCCTGGCCAATATGGTGAAACCCAGTCTCTCCTAAAAATACAAAAATTAGCCAGGTGTGGTGGCACATGCTTTTAGTCCCAGCTACTTGGGAGGCTGAGGCAGGAGAATCACTTAAACCCAGGAGACAGAGGTTGCAGTGAGCCAAGATTGTGCCACTGCATTCCAGCCTGGGCCACAGAGGGAGACTCCATCTCAAAAAAAGAAAAGGAAAAGAAGGCCAGGTGCAGTGGCTCATGCCTGTAATTGCAGCACTTAGGGAGGCTGAGGTGAGCAAATCATGAGGTGAGGAGTTGAAGACCAGCCTGGGCAACACAGTGAAACCCTATCTCTACAAAAATACAAAAAATTAGCTGGACATGGTGGCGATTGCCTGTAATCCCTGGTACTCAGGAGGCTGAGGCAGGAGAATCGCTTTAACCCAGGAGGCGGAGGTTGCAGTGAGCTGAGATTGTACCACTGCACTCCAGCCTGGGCTACAGAGCAAGACTCTGTCTCAAGAAAAAAAAAAAGAAGAAGAAGAAGAAGAAACGGGCCTGGCACAGTGGCTCACAGTTGTGATCCCAGCACTTTGACACCTGTAATCATAGCACTTTGGGAGGCTGAGGTGGAAGGATTACTTTAGACCAGGAGTTTGAGACTAGCCTAGGCAACATAACAAGATTCCATAACTACAAAAAATTAAAAAAAAAAAAAAAATGCCTCAGCAGCAATGGCAAGAAATTTGGGCAGGACCCGGGTTCCTGGCGTAGAGAGGGAGATGTGACAGGGCTGATGAACTCTGCCCACCTGAGTTGACCCCTCTGGACATATAGACTGTGACCCTGGCCATTTCTTTACCTCCAGGAGCTCATTGGCAAAACTGCAGAAATGCTGCACACGGGACGCAGCCAGAATGTCCAGGTGCTTCTAGCCCCTTCAGGCCCCTGCTCCATGCTGTCCAAACCTTGCGGAGCCCAGGGAGCAGTTAGAGCTCAGCAGGGTCCTGGCTCCCCAGGGAAGCAACATGTCGGCCTCCCTGAGCACCACCACCTCCTCTCACAGGTGGTGACAGACATCAGGCTGTGGATGCCGCAGACCTGCTCCACGCTCTCGGGCCTCCTCTGGGAGCTCATCAGGACGATGGCGGATTGGACAGAGGTGTGAGTTTCCCAGGGACACCCACGGGGCAGAGATAGGTGTGGTGGCAACCTGAACAGGAGACCTAGGTGGCAGGGGTGAACAGGGTGGGGGTGTCAGGTCCTGGGGGACAAGGACATCCCAGAACTCTAGGATCAAGGCAGAGTAGCCAGGAGTGGGGCATTTCCTGCAGGCCCCAATACTTCCATGCCAGTCTAGCGCAGTAGGCAGGGAAGATTCACCCTTTGTGGGGCATGGTGTGGTGGCCCATGACTGTAATCCTAGCACTTTGGGAGGCACAGGCAGGTGGATCACCTGAGGTCAGGAGTTCGAGACCAGCCTGGCTAATGTGATGAAACTCTGTCTCTACTAAAAATGCAAAAATTAGCTGGGCATGGTGGTATGCACCTGTAATCAAAGCTACCTGGGAGGCTGAGGCAGGAGAATTGCTTGAAAGCAAAAGGTGGCAGTTGCAGTGAGCCGACATTGCACCACTGCAGTTCAGCCTGGGAGACAGAGTGAGACTCCATCTCAAAAATAGAAAGAAAACTCACCCTTTGCAGATTTGAGGGCAGGAAGCTAAGGTACTAGCTTGGCTGTGCCTGAAACAGCCAGTCACTCCCACCCTGCGTGTGCCCCACGTCTCCCATCCCATGCTCTGGTCCCCACCCAGCTCATCTGGCAAAAGACAGAGCCAAAGGCTGCCTCCTGCTGACTCATCCCAGGCTTTGGCTTCTAGGACCTGGTGTCTTTGGGTCTGGATTTGTTCCTTGCAGACCTGGAGGAGGAGTTGCTCAGGAGGCTGCACGTGTTGTCAGAGACCCCTCCTCTTCCTCAACTCCCTGTGACCCCTGTTTCTGAGACGTGGAGGGAAACAAGAGCACACAAATTGTCACCTTGGAGGTGGGGTGAGGCTGCTAGGAGAAACAGGGAGTATCTGCTACTGAGTTCAGGGTTTAATTTTTTTTTTTTTTTTTTTTTTGAAACAGGGTCTTCTTGCTCTGTCTCCTAGTCTGGAGTGCAGTGGTGCAATCTCTCTACCTGCAAACTCCACCTCCCGAGTTCAAGTGATTCTCTTGCCTCTGCCTCCCAAGTAGCTGGGATTGCAGGTGTGTGCCAGCACATGTAGCTAATGTTTGTATTTTTTTAGTAGATGTGGGTTTTGCCATGTTGGCCAGGCTGGTCTTTCGAACTCCTGAGCTCAGGTGATCTGCCCACCTCAGCCTGCCAAAGTGCTGGGATTACAGGCATAAGCCACTGCACGAGGCCTAATTTTTAACTTTTTAACTTTTTTTTTTTTTTGAGGTAGAGTTTTGCTCTTGTCACCCAGGTGGAAGTGCAGTGGCACTTGGCTCAGTGCAACCTCTGCCTCCTGGACTCAAGCGATTCTCCTGCCTCAGTCTCTAGAGTAGCTGGGACTACAAGTGTGTGCCATGCCCACCCAATTTTTTGTAGTTTCTTAGTAGAGACAGTGTTTCACCACGTTGGCCAATATGTTCTCAATCTCCTGACCTTGTAATCCACTCACGTCGGCCTTCCCAAAGTGTTCGGATTACATGTGCGAGCCACTATGCACAACCAAAGTTTTTACATTTTAAATTGTCTTCAGAGACGAGCTCTTGCTCTGTCACCTAGGCCGGAGTGCAGTGGCTCAGTAATAGATCACTGCAGCCTCAAACTCCTGGACTCAAATGATCCTCCCACCTCAGCTTTCTCAGTAGATAGGACCACAGGTGTGCACTACACCCTGCAAATTTTTAAAATTTCTTATAGAAATGGGATCTCACTATGTGGCTCAGGCTGGTCAAACTCCCGGCCTCAAGTGATCCTTCCCTCTTTGCCTCCCAAAGGCCTGGGATTACAGGCTTCAGCTGCCGTGCCTGGCCTTGAGTATAGAATTTCTTTAGGGGGTAATGAAAATGTTCTAAAATTGGTGATGGTTGTACACTAAAGTGTAAACTTTAAATGGTTAAATTGTGTATGAATGATATCTCAGTAAAGCTGGTTTATTTAAAACAAAAAAGACCAGGCAAAGTGGCTCATGCCTGTAATCCGAGCAGTTTGGGAGGCCGAGGCAGGTGGATCTCTTGAGGTCAGGAGCTTGAGACCAGCCTGGCCAACATGGTGAAACCCTGTCTTTACTAAAAATACAAAAAATTAGCGACTTGAATGAGGGGCAGGACGTGTCACCTGCTCGGAGCAGCTCTTCAATGGGCCCCAGCTATTTGTGGGCTTGGAGACCTCCTATGGCCAAGTCATACCCAACACAGGCCTCTTCCTCTGTTCTGGCCCCCACTCATAAATGCTGAGTGACACAGGCTCAGGCTTCGGGTGTTCCTGGCAAAGCCTCACCCCAAGAGCCCCACAGCTCAGGCCAAGTCATTGGTTCACATGGCCCCATTTCCGGCCTTTTTCCCTTAAGAGCCATATGTCCCTGGGAGATCACTGGATCCCTCATTCAGGTGCAGTGCTGGAGAGCAACACTTATTCCCAGGGATGACCCAGACCTGCAGGGTCCCAGTGTCACTGGCAGGCCTTGCCTGAGGCTCCACCCAAGTCCCTGCTCCTCCTCTCCCACAGGGAAGGTGATGTCCTCTTCCCAGGGTACACCCACCTGCAGAGGGCCAGCCCATTCACTGGAGCCACTGGATTCTGAGGTGAGCTGGGTGAGGTGCAGGGGCCATGCTGGAGGGGAGGACCCCGGCTGCCCTGACCCTCCTGCCCCTGGCTTCCCACAGCCACACCGTGGCGCTGACCTGAGACTCTGAGCAGCTGCTGGAAGTGTGGAAGCACATCTGTGTCCTGCCCTTGAGGAGGTGGGTGAGGCTCCAGTGCCCCAAGGGCCTGGTGAGGGTGGCTGGTGCATAGCCGTAGGGATTGACACGTGAGCTGGGAAGGGCAGAGTGGGACAGAA
Organism: Alouatta palliata; assembly: GCA_004027835.1. Classification (NCBI taxonomy): domain Eukaryota; kingdom Metazoa; phylum Chordata; class Mammalia; order Primates; family Atelidae; genus Alouatta; species Alouatta palliata. The sequence continues at coordinate 4,699 of PVKV010035087.1, forward strand.
AGTCAGGTTATCTGCTCAGAGGGGTCCCTGCATGGAGCCCCAGCTCTTGCTAAGATGGGGACATCCAAGCCAGTGAATGTGTCTGAGCAGGGCTAGAGCTCCCCCATGAGGCTCCTGGTGAGCCCAAGCTGCTGCCCTCCAGTAGAGTGTCTGCTACTGAGTTCGGGGTTTCTTTAATTTTTTTTTTTTTTTTGAGACTGGGTCTTACTCTGTCACTCTCTCCTACCTGCAAACTCCACTTTCCAGGTTCAAGCGATTCTCATGCCTCAGCATCCCAAGTAGCTGGGATTACAGGTGTAATCCACCATATGCAGCAGATTGTTGTATTTTTTGTAGTAGGGATGGGTTTTGCCATGTGGCCAGGCTGGTCTCTCGAACTCCTGAGCTCAGGTGATCTGCCTGCCTCGGCCTTCCAAAGTGCTGGGATTACAGGCATAAACCACTGCGCCTGGCCTAATTTTTAAATTAAAAAAAATTTTTTTTAGGACAGAGTTTTGCTCTTGTCACTCAGGCTGAAGTGCAGTGGCACTTGGCTCAGTGCAGTCTCTGCCTCCTGGATTCAAGTGATTCTCCTGCTTCAGCCCCCAGAGTAGCTGGGACTACAGGTGTGTGCCACCTCTGGCTAATTTTTGTATTTTTTTAGTAAGACAGAGTTTCACCATATCAGCCAAGATGTTCTCGATCTCCTGACCTTGTGATCCACCCATGTAGTCCTCCCAAAGTGCTGGGATTACAGGTGTGAGCCACTGTACCCACTGCACCCGCACCTCTTAATGATGAAGTGGATGCTGTGCCACTCCTCCAGGATCTGCTTCAGCTTGGGCACTCTGTAAGTGCAGGGTCACTTGAAGGGGATCCTGTAGGGGATGCCCATGATCTCCACAGCCTCTGGGTTGCAGGTGATCTTCCAGTATGTCACGGGGACCATGTGGTCCAGGCCTAGGGCTTCCACTGGAAAGACAACCAAATGGAAAGGCTGAGTGTAAGACAGGCTGCAGGGCACACAGGACCCGGGGCTCCGGTCACCATCACCCCCATCCCCACTCCACTCTAGCCATGTAGCGGCCACAGGAATCCTGCAGAAATGTCAAATCATGTCACTTTTTTCTTTGAGACGGAGTCTCGATCTGCCTCCCAGGCTGGAGTGCAGTGGTGTGATCTCAGCTTACTGCAACCTCCACCTCTCAGGTTCAAGTGATTCTCCTGCCTCATCCTCCCAAGTAGCTGGGACTACAAGCACCTGCCACCATGCCTGGCTAATGTTTTGTATTTTTAGTAGAGACAGGGTTTCACCATGTTAGCCAGGATAGTGTTAATTTTCCTGATTTCATGATCCACCCACCTTGGCCTCCCAAAGTGCTGGGATTAAAGGTGTGAGCCACCACGCCCAGCCTATGTCACTTTTATGTTAGGAAATTGGCTGGGCTGGGTGCAGTGGCACATGCCTGTAATTTCAGCACTCTGGGAGGCTGAAGTGGGCAGATGGATTGAGCCCAGGAGTTCAAGACCAGCCCGGACAACACAGCAAGACTCCCTCTCTGCAAAAAGTAAAAAATAAAAAGCTAGGCATGGGGGTGCACACTTGTAGTCTCAGCTACTTGGGAGGCTGAGGAGGGAGAATCACTTGAGCTTAGGAGTTCAAAGCTACAGTGAGCCAAGACTGTGCCACTGTACCCCAGGCTGGGCAACAGGGTGAGACCCTGTCTCCAAAAAAATAAAATAAAAAAACGTCCAGTGGCTCCCATATCATTTGGTGACAGCCAAAATCCTACCTAAGTGACTTCATTACCTCTGACCTCATCTGTCCCATTTCCTGCCTCTGTGTGCTCCCCCCGACCTCCTGCCACTCCCTTGGTGCTTCCCTCACCCTTGCCAGGAGCATACACTCAGTTCAAGGCCTTTGTACTTGTTCTTCTGTCTGCCCGGATCCCTTTCTCCCAGAAATCCACAAACATCCATCTGTCAGTTCATCCGTCCGTCCGTCCTTCCATCCGTCCGTCCATCCATCCATCCATCCATCCATCCATCCATCCATCCATCCATCTGTCCATCCATCCATCCGTCCATCCATCTGTCAGTCCGTCCATCCATCTGTCATTCCATCCATATACCATCCATCCATCTATCCATCTGTCCATCCATCTGCCCATCCATCCATCCGTCCATCCGTCCATCTGTCCATCCTTCCATCCATCCATCCATCCATCCATCCCTCCATCCATCTATCCATCTGCCCGTCCATCCATCCTATCCATCTATCCATCCATTGTTCTATCCATCCACCCATCTTTCCTTCCTTCCTTTCCTTCCTTCTTTCCTTCCCTCTTTCCTTCCTTCTTTCCTTCCTTCTTTCCTTCCCTCCTTCCTCCCTCCTTCTGCCCTCCCACTCCCTCCCTCTCTCCCTCCATCCTTTCAAGTGTTTGCTCAAATAGCACCTTGGCAGCCTAAGGCAGCCCCCTCCATCCCTGATTCCCTCCCCTGCTGTGTCTGTCATCCATTGCTCACCACCTGACATCACATCCACACTCATCTCTACTTGTGTTCACTATCTGGAAAGGAAGCTGCATAAGAACAGGGTTTTTGGCCAGGTGCAGTGGCTCATGCCTATAATCCCAGCAGTTTGGGAGGCCATGGTGGTTGGGGAATGCTTGAGCCCTGGAGTTCAAGACCAGCCTGGGCAACACAGTAAAAAGCCATCTCTACAAAAATTCAAAAAATGGGCTGGGCGTGGTGGAGCATGCCTGTAGTCCCAGCTACTTGGCAGGCTGAGGTGGGAGGATCACTTGAGCCTAGGAGTTCAAACATGCAGTGAGCTGTGATTGCACCATGACACTCCAGCCTGGGTGACAGAGTGAGACTATCTAAAAACGAGTAGGGGTTTTGCTTTCTGCCTGGCCACTGCAACCTCAGTGGGGCTGGGCACACATTAAGTGCTTTCTGCTTAGTCAGTATACAAATGGCTAAAGGAGATGCCCAAGCTTGAGGCTGGCTCTTGGTGGGTGACTGGTTGCACAGGAGAGCACAGGTGTGTCCCTGTGTCAGGTGATTGAAACTGAACCTGTGACAGGCTCTCTTCTAAGCTGCCAGCATACTTTATTTTAAGAAAATTCCAACAATCCTATGAAGGTGGCTCGATTTCTATCCTCACGTGCAGATAGAGGAACGGAAGCCCAGCTGGTGGGCACAGGACCCTGGCTGCAGGCCCAGCCGTGCAACTGCAGAGCCCATGCAGTGGCCCGTGGGCCAGCACACCTGTCCCAGGAGGAAGATGTGGGCTCTGGTGGGGCACGGTGGCTCACTCCTGTAATCCCAGCACTTTGGGAGGCTGAGACAGGTGGATCACAAAGTCAGGAGTTTGAGACTATCCTGGCCAACATGATGAAACCCCAGCTCTACTAAAAATACAAAAGTTAGATGGGCATGGTGGCAGGCACCTATAATCCCAGCTATTTGGGAGGCTGAGGCAGGAGAATCACTTGAACCCGGGTAACGGAGGTTGCAGTGAGCCGTGATAGCACCAGTGCACTCCAGCCTAGCAACAGAGCAAAACTCTGTCTAAAAAAAAGAAAGAAAGAAAGAAAGAAAGATGCAGGCTCTTTCCGGGGCAGCAAAAGCATCATGGATCTTTTTCTATCTGGCACCCCAGTTCTGGTCCTGCCTCCCCACTGGCTCTGTGACTTTGGGAAAGGTCTTGTGGGCTTCAGTTTCCACATCTGTGAAATGGATATGATAAGAGCGACTTCTGGCCGGGCATGGTGGCTCACACCTGTAATCCCAGCACTTTGGGAGGTGGAGGTGGGCAGATCACCTGAGGTCAAGAGTTGGAGACCAATCTGACCAACATGGAAAAACCCTGTCTCTACTAAAAATACAAAAATTGACCTGGTGTGGTAGTGCTTGCCTGTAATTCCAGCTACTTAGGAGGCTGCGGCAGGAGAATTGCTTGAACCCAGGAAGCAGAAGCTGCGGTGAGCCAAGATCGCATCATTGCACTCCAGCCTGGGCAACAAGAGTAAAATTCCATCTTAAAAAAAAAAAAAAAAAGAGCGCCTTCCTCTGGGCTCCTGGAAATAATGAAATGAGAACCTGGTTCCATGATGCAGCCTTGGGGAAGCCCCAGGCCTTTTCTGAGGGCTCAGCCCCCATAGTGTGTTGGAGGGCAGGAGAACTGTCTCTGGTTGCTGCCTCCCCTTCCTCCTGCCCTTACTCTCCCAAATCTCTGGCCCCCTCTGGCACTAAGGCTGCTATTCCTCCTTTTGGGGGCAGTGTGTCTCCCCAGGACCTATTCCTGGTAATTGGCTGAATGTGGAACCCAAAAGAAAGGGCAAAGGCCAGGTGCTACCCCCGGGATTCCCCTAGAAGCTTTAATTGGAGACCTTTGCCCAGGGATCCTACAGCAAGTGGAGGCCAGAGGGCCTTAACCCTGACCTCCCTGACTCTCCCCACAGGGAACAAGTTTACCAAAGATACCATGAAGCGGAGCCAGCCAGCCTGCCGGAGGACATCTCTACAGAGGTCTCCAGGGCCACCATCCTTGACCTGACCATGAATGCTTGGTGAGGCACCGGCCCTGGAGGCCTATGGCCAGCTCTGCTCTGGGCTGAGGGAACATTACCTGCAAGTGGGGACCAGAGACCCAGGACAGTTCCTACCACACCACCACCCCTTCGAGGAGCAAAGGGAGGGCCAGGGAAAACAGAGACTCCACCTACTTCCTTGTGCCTAGAGAACTGTCACCTAGAGAACTCTCCCACCCCCAAGATCTAGCCGGATGTCACCTCCCTCTAAATGCCCCCACTAGGCTGCTTGTAATCTCAGCACTTTGAGAAGCTGAGGTGGGTGGATCTCCTGAGGTCAGGAGTTCAAGACCAGCCTGGGCAACATGGTGAAACCCCATCTCTACTAAAAACACAAAATTAGCTGGGTGTGGTGGTAGGCACCTGTAATCTCAGCTACTTGGGAGGCTGAGGCAAGAGAATGGCTTGAACCCATGAGGGAGAGGTTGCAGTGAGCTGAGATTGCACCATTGCACTCCAGCCTGGGTGACAGAGCGAGACTCTGTCTCAAAATAAATACATGCCCGCACTAGGCCAGCCTTGGTGGCACACTCCTGTAATTCCAGCAGTTTGAGAGGCCAAGGTGGGTGGATCTTTTGAGCCCAGGAGTTTGAGACCAGGCTGGGCAACATAGTGAGACCCTTGTTTCTACAAAAAATAAAAAAGTTAGCCTGGCATTATGGCTGCTACCTGTGGTCCCAGCTACTTGAGAGGCTGAAGTGGGAGGATTGCTAGAGCCTGGGAGGTCAAGGCTACAGTAAGCTATGATCGCACCACTGCACTCCAGCCTGGGCAACAGAGTAAGGCTTTGTCTCAAAAAGACATACATGAGGCCAGGTGCGGTGAATCACGCCTGTAATCTCAGCACTTTGGGAGGCTGAGACAGGCATCTCACCTGAGGTAGGAGTTCAAAATCAACCTGGCCAACATGGCGAAACCCTGTCTCTACTAAAAATACCAAAAAAATTAGCTGAGCCTGGTGGCGCATGCCTGTAATCCCAGCTACTTGGGAGGCTGAGGCAGGAGAATTGCTTGAACCCGGGAAGTGGCAGTTGCAGTGAGCCAAGATTGTGCCACTGCACTCCAGCCTGGGCAACAGAGCAACACTTTGTCTCAAAAAAAGATAGATATATGCATATATACATACACATGTATACCTACATGCACACATACATACTAACACCAGGTCCGATGCCTGTCCTGAGTGCCCACCAGACCCTTCCCCCAGCCCTCGGCTTGGCTACCATCCACCAACACCCCCCAACCATATTCTGACCTCTTAGGGGCAGGAGTGGCTCATTCATTTCAGAATCCTCACATCATCCCAGGCCTCCCCCTGCGGTTCTCTGGGAGGGAGGGAGGGAATTAACCAATCATCCATCCCAGGGTCCTGGCTACTTCACTCCCCAGCCCCCTCCCCAGATTCTTAACCCTTTCCAGGCCCTGCAGGTCTCAATACCCCACAAGCAGTGATCAAACCCACACTGTGCCAAGTCCAGGAGCCCCAGAGCTCCTGGATGGTGAGGAAGGGGAATGCCAAGATGGTTCACCCCAGGAGGGTGAGCGGGTGCTGGCTCAGGTACCCTGGAGATGGTGGTCTCCGGAGACAGGGCACAGGGAATCTCTCTCCCTGGTGGGGGTGGGGAGCACCGTCCTGGGGGGCTAGAGGGTTATGGGGGAGGGGTGCCTTCTGCAGGGGTGGCTGCAGTGGGCCCCAACCACCTGGAGGGTCAAGGCTGGGCAGGGTGGCCCTGGACTTGACTGATAGGTATCATTTCCTGGCTTCCCTTCACAGGTCAGCCAAGGGCAGCATGTATGAAGACTTTGGACCAGGTGAGAAGGAACAGGGCATGCCATGTGTGTTGTGGGCCGGGAGGGCCACCACCAGCCCTGGGCAGCCTTAGGGAGGAGCTCAACTCAGCCCATGAGCCTGGAGTGCTAATGAGCCTCCTCTGCCCGCCCGCACCCCCCAGGCCTCACAGCACTGAGTTGCAAGACATGCTGGGAGCTCTTGCTAGGGTTGGGGGCATGGAGACCTGGGTGCTGGCATCCCCACTGCCTCCTGTCGATGCACAGACCCAGGCTCCAGGCTCCTGGACCAGCAGCCTCCCCTCTGGGGAGCCTCAGCCACTGGGTCTGTAAATTGGAGCCCCTAGCCGAGCTCAGTGGCTCACGCCTGTAATCCCAGCACTTTGGGAGGCTAAGGCGGGCAATGACCTGAGGTTGGGAGTTCGAAAAAAGCCTGAACAATACAGAGAAACCCCATCTCTACCAAAAATACAAAAATCAGCTGGGTGTAGTGGTGCATGCCTGTAGTCCCAGCTACTTGGGAGGGTGAGGCAGAAGAATCACTTGAACCTACGAGGCGGAAGTTGCAGTGAGCTGAGATCACGCCATTGCACTCCAGTCTGGGCAACAAGAGTGAGACTGCATCTCAAATAAATAAATAAATAAATAAATTGGAGCTTCTAAGCCTAGCCTGAGGGCTCCCCTGACCTCTAGTTCCAGCCTGGGCAGGTGCCAGGGGCCTGATATGACTTATCCTAGATAGAGTCTCACTAACAAGTTACAGACTGGCTCTGCCCAGCCAGGCTCATACCAGACTTGACCAGATCCTTCCTTTCCTCTTTGCAGGAACCTCCGGGGAGCTGGGTGGGCTGAGGCTGATCAAAATTGATCCAGAGGATCTGGACATCATTCAGGTCACCGACCCAGGTAAGAGATGGGTGTCTGACCACCCCCTGCAGAAATCAGGTCCATACCATTAACCTCTAAAGGGTCTGCCCTGGTGAAGAAGAGACCTCCAGGCTGCTGTTTCTCTCCATGGATTCTGAGAACCATTGGGATATTATGAATGCTTTCTCCTACCACATCTGCCCCCTGTGTTATGAATCAGTGTTCTCAGCTCTCACCTTCCAGAAGGTCCCCTCAAACTTCACTTTCCTGGCTTGACTTCCCTGGGATTTGTGAGGCTGAATGTGGGAGGTTCTGAGTTTCACCCTGCCCCCTGCCAAGCCTTGCTTTCCACATCTTCAGAGGAGAGGGTAGATTTGGGTGCTGGAGCCTCAGCAAGGGGTGACTGTTAGAAGCCAACAGGATGCTGGGTGCAGTGGCTTATGCTTGTAATCTCAGCATTTTGGATGGCTGACACGGGAGGATTGCTTGAGGCCAGGAGTTCAAGACCAGCCTGGCAACATAGTGAGACCCCATATCTACTAAAAATATAATAAATTAGCCAGATGTGGTGGTGTATGCCTGTAGGTATAGCTACTCAGGAGGCTGAGGCAAGAGGATCACTTGAGCCCAGGAGTAGGAGGCTATAGTGAGTTGTGATCACACCACTGCACTCCAGCCTGGGCAATACAGCAAGACCCTATCTCAAAAAAAAAAAAAAAACAAAAAAAAAAAAGGCTGGGCTCAGTGTCTCACACCTGTAATCCAGCACTTTGGGAGGCCGAGGTGGGTGGATCACCTGAGGTCAGGAGTTTGAGACCAGCCTGGCCAACATGATAAAACCCTGTCTCTACTAAAAATAGAAATATTAGCCAGGTGTGGTGCCTTACACCTGTAGTCCCAGCTCCTCGGGAGGCTGAGGCAAGAGAATTGCTTGAACCAGTGAGGCAGAAATTGCAGGAAGCTGAGATTGCACCACTGCACTCCAGCCTGGACAACAGAGTGAGACTCTGTCTCAAACAAAAAAAAAAAGAGAGAGAAAGTAAAGGGCCCTTGTGTGTGGGCAGAGTCGGCTGGGTGGTCCCTGAGGGACTGTGACAGGAGTGTGACAGGCAGAGGACACCGTGTCATTTGGAGTTTTGCCTTCAGACCCCTTGCCCTTATCTGAGGAAATGGCAGCCTCAATGCCTGGGCAGCTGCCGGCGTGGATTCTGATTATGGGATGGAGAGGTAAGAAATGGACAGGTAAGAAATGGACCTGGGCTGCTGTTGCTTGGGACTCATCTCCCCAGGGAACAAAGGGAAAGGGGTGGGCAGGCAGGCTCTGGGCTTTCCTTGGTCTCGACTGCCTCTAGTAGAGGAAACCCTATATGTGCCTGACCCCACTCCAAGGCTGGGTTCCTTTTGGAAACCTCAAGTGGGTTTTATTTATTTATTTGAGACAGAGTTTCACTTTGTTGACCAGACTGGAATGCAGTTGGTGTGATCTCAGCTCACAGCAACCTCCACCTCCTAGGTTCGAGTGGTTCTCCTGCCTCAGCCTCCTGAGTAGCTGGGCACACCCAGCTGATTTTCTATCTTTAGTAGAGATGGGGTTTCATCATGTTGGTCAGGCTGGTCTCAAACTCCTGACCTCAGGTGATCTGCCCGCCTTGGCCTCCCAAAGTGCTGTGATTACAGGCATGAGCCACTGCACCCGACCATAGGCTTGATTGATAACGAGACCCAGCATCCTTCCCAGGAACCACCTATTGGGATTAATTTGTCCATTTTCCCAACAACTATTTATTAAGCATCTATTGCGTACCAGGTCCTGTGTAAGGGGCTGGAGACAAAGCAATGACCCAAGCAGAAGTCCCCACCTCCTGGGGTGCACATCCTCATGGGAAGAGATAGATGGATAGTAAGCAAATAAGTAAAATAGATGGGGTAAGGTGGCTTACACCTGTAATCCCAGCACTTTGGGAGGCTGAGGTGGGCAAATCACTTGAGGTTAGAAGTTCAAAACCAGCCTAGCCAGCATGGTGAAACCTCATCTCTACTAAAAATACAAAAATTAGCTGGGCATGCCTGCAGTACCAGCTATCCAGGAGGCTGTGGCAGGAGATCACTTTAACCCAGGAGGCAGAGGTTGCAGTGAGCCAAGATTGTGCCACCACACTTCAGCCTGGGTGACAGAGCGCAACTCTGTCTCAAAATGAATAAATAAATAGATAGATCCATAGATACATAGACAAAAATTAGACAGGCACAGTGGGACGTATGTGTAGTTCCATCTACTCGAGGCTGAGGCAGGAGGATCCACTTAGCCCAGGAGTTGGAGGCTGCAGAGAGGTTTGATGGCGCCACCGCACTCCAGTCTGTTGACCACTGCAAGACACTATCTCAGAAAAACAAAAATAGGCCAGGCCTGGTGGCTCACATCTGTAATCCCAGCACTTTGGGAGGCCGAATCGGGCAGACTGCCTGAGGTCAGGAGTTCAAGATCAGCCTGGCCAACCTGGTGAAACCCCATCTCTGCTTAAAATACCAAAAATATTAGCTGGGCATGGTGGCAGGCAACTTTAGTCCCAGCTACTGGGAACACGGAGACAGGACAATCACTTGAACTTGGGAGGTGGAGTTTGCAACCGAGATTGGGCCACTGCACTCCAGCCTGGGCAACAGAGTGAAACTCTATCTCAAAAGCGAACAACCAAAAATAGGCTACAAGGGAGGATGCTTAGGATATAACATTAAGCAAAAGAAGAAAAATTTGATTATTTGCTTACAGCTGTGTTGCGAACATAATCACTGGGGAAAAACAACGGTATAGCAAACAGTACCAGTGTTAGGCAAAATTATTTGTATTTTTTCTTTTACTTTTTTTTTTTTTTTGAGACAGAGTCTCACTTTTGTCACCTATCCTGGAATACAATGGCACAATCTCGGCTCACTGCAACCTCTGCCTCCCAAGTTCAAGTGATTCTCCTGTCTCAGCCTCCTGAGTAGCTGGGATTACAGGCACACACCATCATTCCCAGCTAATTTTGTATTTTTAGTAGAGATGGGGTTTTACCATGTTGGACAGGCTGGTCTTGAACTCCTGACCTCAGATGATCCACCCAAACCTCAGCCTCCCAGGTACAAGCGATTCTCCTGCCTCAGCCTCCTGAGTAGCTGGGATTACAGGTGCACACCACCACACTCAGCTTATTTTGTATCTTTAGTAGAGACGGGGTTTCACCATGTTGGCCAGGCTGGTCTCGAAATGCCTGACCTCATGATCTGCCTGCCTCAGCTTCCCAAAGTGCTGGGATTACAGCCATGAGCCACCGTGCCCAGCCTGTTTTTTTTTTTTTTTTTTTTTTTTTTTTTTCTTAATCAGTTATGATGTACTTTTAATACTTTGGCAATGAAGAAAAAAATATGATTTGTCCAGCGTAAACTGATGACAACCAGACGCGACAGCAGTCTGTGGCACAGCTATCCAGAGAGTTTGGTTGATGCCAAGCTCAGGCTGAGGTGACAGCATGGCATGGCAGTTAAGGAATTGGCACACTGCCTGGCTGAGTTCCCAGTGGCATTAGAAAACACCATGGAAGCCTCAACACAGCATTCACAGCCAGAGGCACTGCAGTGGGTGGCACTGCAGGGACTGGGGGCCTTGGATGAGTACAGCACCATTGCTGTTTGTTTGACAGAGCAGAACACGGGCTCAGAAACACTCATTCACCTCCCGAAGGTCACACAGCCTTGGGCTGGAACACGTGTTTGCTGATTTCTCACGCAGGGCTTCTTCCCAGGCATCCCAGGCAAACCTGATGAATTAAGAAAATTCTGTCCGGGTGTGGTGGCTCCCACCTGCAATCCCAGCACTTTGGGAGGCCAAGGCAGGTGGATCACCTGAGGTCAGGAGTTCGAGACCAGCCTGGCCAACATGGTGAAACCTGGTCTCTACTAAACATATAAAATTAGCCAGTGTGGTGGTGCACACCTGTAATCCCAGCTATTCAGGAGGCTGAGGCAGGAGAATTGCTTGAACCCGGGAAGCAGAGGTTGCAGTGAGCCAAGATCACACCATTGCACTCCAGCCTGGGTGACAGGAGCAAAACTCCATCTCAGGGGAAAAAAAAATTCTGATGGTGCACGCCTGTAATCCCAGCTACTTGGGAGGCTGAGGCAAGAGAAGAGCTTGAACCCAGGAGGCAGAGTTTGCAGTGAGCTAAGATTGTACCACTGCATTCCAGCCTGGGCAACAGAGCGAGACTCTGTCTCAAAAAGAACAAAACAAAATTAAAAAAGGGAAAATTCTGAAATTTTTAGCACCAGCATGCATTAGAGGATTTTGCATGTATGTGCTTTTTTTGTTTACACATGTATGATATGAAACAGTTAAATGGGGCCAGGTGCAGTGGCTTATGTCTGTAATCACAGCACTTTGGGAGTCTGAGGTGGGCAGATCACCTGAAGTTGGGAGTTCGAGACCAGCCTGACCAACATGGAGAAACTCTGTCTCTACTAAAAATAGAAAATTAGCCAGGCATGGTGGCACATGCTTGTAATCCCAGCTACTCGGGAGGCTGAGGCAGAATCACTTGAACTCAGGAGACAGAGGTTGTGGTGAGCTGAGATTGCACCACTGCACTCCAGCCTGGGCAACAAGAGCCAAATTGCCTCAAAAAAAAAAGAAAGAAAAAGAAAAGAAAAAACACAGTTAAATGATACAGAACTGTGTAACACATTGAGCAGGTGCAGTGGCTCATGTCTGTAATCCTAGCACTTTTGGAGGCTAAGATGAGAGGATTGCTTGAGCCCAAGAGGTTGAGGCTGAAGTGAGCTATGATTGCGCCACTGCACTCCAGCCTGGGCAACAGAACAAGACGGTGTCTCTTACAAACAAAACAAACAAACAAACAAAATTATGTAACACACGAAGGCATGAGCTCCAATCACATCCTCCTCAGGTAACCACTAGTCTTCCTAATATCTAACCTTTGTATGTTTTTTTCCATGTGCTAACTCATGTGATGACTATTTTGAACAAATTGTCCCCTGTCTTCTCACCTGGATGTATTTTTTTTTTTTTTTT
>PVKV010035088.1:0-16977 GCA_004027835.1 Alouatta palliata
CCCTCCACCTCCCCGCCCCGCCCCCCGCTGACCGCCCGCCCGGCCCCCAGGTCCACCCGGCTCCCGGCCCCCGGTGCCGCGCGCTGTTCTCGGACCGCGGCTCCGCGGCGCTCATCGTGTTCGGGCTCCTCTCGCTGCCGCCGCTGCTGGTGCTCGCCTCGGCCGTCCGCGCCCGCCTGGCCCGGCGCCTCCGCCCGCTGCTGCCTCCGCCCGCTTCGACGCCCGGACCCCACGGCTCCCCGGGGCGCGCCGACGGGGAGGAGCAGCTCTGCGCCTGGGTTTGACCCGGGGCCGCCTGGAAACCCCGGGAGGCCTCCGATCGCGTGGCCCGGCCCGGGAGACCGAGGGTCGCGCCCGCTCCTGCTTCCCGGCAGGGCCCGAAGGACCCGGGCTACGACCCCGGCCTCCCCCGCCGCGGAGGGGAGAGGGGGAGAAGGGGGGCAGGGCCGAGCCCGGCAGGCGGCTCTCCGGAGGGGCGCAGGCCCCAGCCGCAAGGCCTCCCGCACCTGCCCAGGCCCCGGCCTCCAGCGTCCAGGGCTGTGGAGCTCCCTGGGGAGGCCGCCACGCTGGGCCAAGCCCAGGGTTCCAGCAGGGCTCAGCCTGTGGCCAGGCTCGCATTCAGACAGGCAGCAGCATCGGTCCACTCTCTCCGGTAGACTCTGCGATCTCGGCTGTGACTTGGGTGCTCCTAGGAGTGCCGTGCTCTCACCTGCCTGGTTAGGTGTAAGCCACTAGTCCGCCTCGTTCATCAGCTCCGGAAATTCCTCAGCCGTGATCTCCAGTTTCAGCAGGAATTCCTTCTCCACACCCTCACCCCCCTCATTGTCTCCTCCGTCTAATCTGCTGATTAACGCATCCATTTTATCTTCATATCCAGGCCAGGCACCTTGGCCCAGGCCTGTAATCCCAGCACTTTGGGAGGCTGAGGTGGGCCGATCACTTCAGGCCAGGAGTTTGAGACCAGCCTGGCCAACATGGTGAAACCCCATCCCTACTAAAAATACAAAAATCAGTCAGGCTTGATGGCGTAATCCCAGCTACTCAGGAGGCTGAGGCAGGAGAATGGCTTGAACCCAGGAGGCAGAGGTTGCAGTGAGCTGAAATCGCACCATTGCACTCCAGCCTGGGCCACAAAAGCAAGACTCCATCTTAAAAAAAAAAAATTAGCTGGTCCTAGTGGCGCACGCCTGTCATCCCAGCTACTCAGGAGGCACAAGAATCGTTTGAACCTGGGAGGAAGAGGTTGCAGTGAGCTGAGATGGCGCCACTGCACTCCAGCCTGGATGACTGAGCAAGACTCTGTCTCAAAACAAAAAAAAGTTAACGTATCGAAAAGTTACATCTGATAGTTTTAGACCTGTCCCATCCTTGTTTACAGTCTGTTGGTACACGCTTACTTTTTGAATTACAGTGTCCGCTTCTTAAACATATTTCACATATAGTTATTTTATATTCTATGTCAAAGAATTCCAGTTTCCTCGTCTCTGGGGCTCTAAATCTGTGATTGGTTGTTCCTACTGATTCTTATCAGTGCCACGGTGTTTCTCTGAACCTTTGGTAATGTTCAGTTGTCAGCCGTTATCTGTGACAGTTCTGAGGTCCAAATTGGGGATGCTTCCCTCCAGAGACTATTCCTTTTTTACGGGCGAGACCACCATGCGCCCCCTCAGTGACCCTTGAGTCCCCTGGTTTACCAGCCTCTATGCAGAGAAGCACACTTGTTCCCTGGCCACAGGCTGGCTCTCTGTCCCTGTGTGTGTCTAGAGAATTCTCTGCTTTCCCAACCAGTTCCCTTCATCATCCAGGCCTCCGCACTACTCTATCTGTTTACCTAGAGACAGGGTCTTGCTCTGCCGCTCAGGCTGAGTGCGGTGGTGAGCTCATAGCTCCCTGCAGCCTCGACCTCCTGGGCTCAAGTGATCCTCCTGCCTCAGCTTCCCAAGTAGCTATGACTACAGAGTGCATCACCACACCCAGCTGGTTTTAAGTTTTTTGTAGCGACAGGGCCTCATCGTGTTGTCCAGGCTGGTCTCGAACTCCTGGGGGCAAGCAGATCTCTCACCTCAGCCTTCTGAAGTTTTGGGATTACAGGCGTGAGCCACCCCTCCGGGCCTTATTTATTTTTGCTGTTTAATTCTGGGGGAGCCTTGGAGAAATTGACTTTCTTGGAAGCCCAGCAGCCTATTAAAAATGCGTGCTCACAGTAATTTATCCAGAAGTTGGTGTAGCTGGAAGGCCTTTTAAGGGATGTAGTACATCGTGTTGCCAGCAGGGCTCAGCCTGTGACCAGCAAGGTCTGGGCTCCCTCTGGGGCCAGGGTCGAGGCTCATTCCGTGGCCTTGAGCAGAGCCTGGTGTGTGGCTGGGTCAGGGCCAGCAGAAGCCCCGGGGTTTTCCAGCCTCCATCTGAGTCCAGCTTTGATGCCTTTCCTGGTCAGACAGGAGCCGGGCCAGTGGCCAAGCTGCCAGGATGGCCTCCCCTGGGCTGGGCCGCCACCACCTTCCTTCCCCTCCTGCCACCAGGGGTTGCAGATGAGAGCTCTCCAGGGAAGCTCCTGGCAGAGGATCCGCCTGGCCCTAGAGTTGTGAAAACAACAGCTGGGCCCGGTGGGGGTGGAGAGGCTGAAAGAGAGGCCGGCTCCCTTGGCTGCTGGGCAGGGGTTTATGTCCTTCACAGCTGCCTTGGACGCCTCTTTCCAAAAGTGTATCCTGCTTCCCAGGCCCACTCCGAAGCCCCGCACCACCAGGGAAGTTGAAGGCACAGAGCAGCGATGCCTGGCCTCAGACCCAGCTGCACGACCAGCTCACAAAGGAACACCTGTGAGGGCCTGTGGGCGGTTCACAGAGGGGTGTAGGAATGTGCCCTAGAGAGCAGAGGCCTGGCTGCAGAAGAGAAGCCAGGAAGGGGCGATGCAGGAAGGCCGGAGCCCGAGTGCCTGCCGGGCCAGGGGCCCTACCCCCAGGACAGAAACAGGCCTGGCCCTGGCAGCCGGCGGGAGGCCACTGGTTCTTCCTGGCACTGTCCTTGCCTGGCCTCTTTGGTGGGTCCTAAGCGGCTACCTTATTGGCCATCATCTGGGAAGCCAGGAGGGGCAAGAAATGAGGGGGATGTGGGGCCCTCTTCCAAGGCCCCTCTCCTCCAGGCCCAAGGTACACAGACGGCCTTCACCCAGCCCTTCTAGCCCTGTCTGGGCAGGACCCCACCTAGACCTCACAAATCTCTCCAACTTTTGCCCAGCATGGTGCCCATGATGGAAACCACCCCCTACCCTGCTTCAGGGCCCTGGGTCCCCAGGCCCGCCCCCACCCCGAGGGTGCCTCGTTACCTCTTGCCCCAGAGCCGTCCCCCCACCCAAGGGCCGGGAGCGGCCTCCTTCTCCCTGTGTTCCTACTGCAGCTCCCCACGGGCCTGGGGGCCTGCCCTCCCTGGGTGGAGGAGCCAGCTGCAGGGTGGCTGTGAGGACCTCTGCCTGGCGTTCTTTCTCAGTGCCTGGCGCCCCTGCCCTGCCCAAGAGGGAGCCCGGCGTGTTCACGTGTGTACGTTTGTGCGTGTGTGTGCATGTGTATGTTTGTGCGTGTGCGTGTGTGTGTACATGTTCGTACGTGTGCGTACATGTGTGCGTTTGTGCGTGTGCGTTTGTGCGTGTGCGTATGTTTGTGCGTGTGTGCGTGTGTGTACGTTTGTATGTGTGCGTACATGTGTGTGTTTGTGCGTGTGCATGTTTGTGCGTGTGCGTACGTGTTTGTGTGTGTGTGTGTGTACATGTTTGTGCGTGTGTGTGCCCGCGGCTGTGCGTGTCCCATCTGCGTCCCCATCGTGCCTCACGATGGGGCAGGGAGGCAGTGAGGACCTCACCCCACTGGATGCAGCCAGCTTCCCACCTTGCCCTGTCATTTCCTGATTGGCAAAACATTTCCTGGGAGCACAGTTGTTGGCAAGCACGTTCACAGACTGAGCAGCTGTGGCCCCTCCGACGTGGCTCTCTGTCCCTCCAGCCAGTGCTGGCCTGCCCCTGCCCCCAGGCCTACAAGCTGGGCAGGCTTCAGGGCAGGAACTCCCCGGGGTGGGAAAGCCATTCTGAAGGCTAAGGCCCCTTCTCCCAGCCCCACCCTAGCTGCCTCTGGGGAGTCCCCCGTGCTGTGTGGCCAGAGGTCAGCCCCTCCCTGCTGCCTCCTCCCCAGCCTGGTCCAGGCCCCTGGGAGTTTTGGGTATGCCCAGGGCTGTGGCCTGAGCCTGTCTGGACCTGTCTGGGGGGGGGGGGCAGCGTGTGATCCTCCTCTCCCTTTCAGGGAGGGGTGTCCCCGCAGAGAGGCAACGTGAGGGGACCCACACCAGGAAGGGTCTCTGCTGTTAGGACAGGCGGCCACACAGGCTGGAAACCCTGGGCCATTCAGGTCCTGCTGTTCCTTCTCTCTGCCTGGAAGGCTCTTTCTTGAGTACCCCTTGCGTGAGGTCCCCAGTTACACCCTGTTCTCACAGGGAAACAAGGAGATCACATCTTTCCGCGTGGGCACGGCCCACCCCTCCTAGCCTGGCAGTGCTGGCCCGGCGCCTGCGTGTCCCCAGCGTCGAGGCTGGGGTGCGGCCGTGCCTAGCACACAGATGACAGATGAATGGACAGACGCAGACTGGGGAGGCTCCCGCCCCCTGCGCAGGCTGCTACCCACCAGGTGTCTGTCTGCCACCCCAGCTGCCGCTGGTACGGGGGACTGACTAGGGGTCAGCTCTGGAGCCAGAGGGGCAGGCCTGGGCTCCTGGGAAGTGAAAAGTGACCCCCTCGAGGCCCCCAGGACCTGCCCTCAGGCCCTGGCATGTCCTTGACCCCATTGAGCAGTTGGGTCTAGGGTGGGCCCTGCTGTCTTGGCGACCCTTGCTCTGCCCTACTTACTGTTCGGGGGCTCAGGCACACCCCAGAGCCGTGCTTCCGGCCCGCAGCGATGCCCCTCACAGCCCCTTCCCGTCTCTGTTCCCGGGTGTGCATGAATATGTTTGTGAGATACAGGAATACAAAAGGCGCTGGCTGCGGGACCAGGAGCTCGGCCGGCGGCTCGGGTCAGGGGTGCGGTCAGAGGCCCCGGGAGCTGCCCTTTTCCCTGGGTTCAAACATGACCACAGCCAGCTGGGGACAAAAGGTCCTTCTTCTGCAGAAGCTGGATTGTGCGGAGGAGGGAGCATTCCCAAAGGCGGGTGGGGGCAGGGGCGGTGCCCGGGTGTTAGCAGCGTCCCAGCTTCCCGGAACCCCCTCCACCTGCCTGCAGACAGACCAGCAGGCCCGGCTGGCTCCAGGAAGTGAGGCAGAGGGACTCCCACAGCCCAGGCCAAGGCCGTGGGGGCAGGGCGGCCACAGCCACTCCAGGCTGCTCTCCACCTGTGGGGCCCCAGGCTGCCAGGATCAGACAGGGGCTGTGCCTGCAGGGGGCAGAGGGCTCAGGGCCAGGACGCACTGTGATCCGGCCTGACCCGCCCCTGCCTCTGTGTGTCCTTCCCCGGGCCCTTCTCCCTGGAGAGTGGAGGCTTCCGGCTGTTATATATGTGCTTCCTCCACTGTCTGCCTCAAGTCCGGCTCGGGCCCTGACACAGCACCTCTGGCTGACCCCACGCTCCCTGGGACCCTCTGTCCACATGTCTCCTCTGGGGTGGAGGGAGCAGGTGGGGAGGGGGACGTGGGAATGAGTGCTGAAGGCTGAGTGACATGGCAGAGCGGAGCACGGGGCAGAGCTGATGGGGAGGGTCTCTCAGCAAAAGGGCCTCCAGGCAGGGCTGGGAGCAGGGCAGGCGGCTGAGCTTGGCCCAGGCTGGGTGGAGGCCAGGCCTCCTGTGCCTTCTCCCGCTGATGGTGAGCTGGAGGGAGGAGTGCGGCAGCTTCCTTGAGGGCCTGAGTCACAGCCAAGAAGACCCGCTCACTTTTTCCAGAAGTGAGGAAAACTTCCCCCTCAGCCCAGCAGGGCAGGCAGAGGTGTGACTGCTGGGCAGGGGTGGGGGACAGTGGGCCCCTGGCTGTGAGCAGAGCAGCCGTCTACCCAGGATGGGGGACAGCGGTGGCCAGCTGCCTGCCTGACTACCTGGGTGTGCCTCCGCTGGGCCTGCAGCTGGCTCCCGGTCAGACCCCAGGTCCTCCAGCTGCTGGCCTTGAGCGTATCTCCACAGCAGCCCCGTGGACTGAAGGCTGGGGGCCTGGCGAGGCCCCTCAGAGTGGCACAGCTTGCACTCTGGGAACCCAAAGTCCCCCTTCCAGACCCAGGCGGAAGCACCAGGCAGTTTCTGGTCCCTGCCAAGGCCTGAGGTCTGTGGAGCCCAGCCAGCACCTCTACTGCCAAGATCTCCGGCAGGGGGGGCGGGGGGCGCCGGCGGGGACACAGCTCTCCCTTGTTCCTACCGCCAGCTCCTCAGACTCAGCTCCTCAGCGTGCTGCTTCCTTTTTTAGGCAAAGTAGAGCTCTGGCCGGCCGCACGCCCAGGGGTGTCTCACCTGCCTGAAAGGGAGGAAGGAAGGCCACGGAGCCCCATCCGCTGTCCTGTGGCATCCTCCAGGAGAGGGTGGGGAGGGAGGGGACATCCTGGCAGACCCCCCCATGTCCCCCGCCCCCAGCTCTGAGCTGAGGAGGCCCCAGGAGAGGGCCATGGCTACTCTGAGGGAGGAAAGGCTTTGCTTCTTGGGAGGGTCAGGGTGGGGTTCTCCTAGGCCTCAGCTCCTGTGCTAAGGGACACCACCAGCCCAGTCTCACCTGAGCCGGGGAAATCTGCCCTGGGGGCCACTGTCCCTCAGGACGCCCCCTGTAGCCAGCCACCTCTAGTCTGGGCCTCGCCAAGACCCGGAGACCCAAGAGCTCCTGGCTCACCAGTGGGCCCCTGCAGTCCTGCTGGGGTGTGTTCTGGGTCCGGGGTCTGGGCCCCTTGATGGGTAGGGCATATGGGTCCCAGGCGTAGGGTGGTCACACTGGACAGGGCCTGAACCAACCGTCTCCACTCCCATGCTTCTTCCTCCAAGAAGCCCAGGTCGGGTGGGAGCCTCGAGACTCTCAAATTCCTGTCTTCTGTCCCCTTCCAAGGCACTGTGTCCTTTTAAGTTCCACCCCGAGGCCCTTCCAATCCCTGCTAGTCAGTCCCTGGGACACATGTCCCAGCCCCTGAGATACCTACCCCCTGCTCCAACCCTGTGGCCAAGGTGAAGCCGGGGCCTGGGCCTTGTAGGCGGAACCTGTTTTTTTGGTGCCACTGTCAGCCCCTGGGGTTCTCTTGGGCTTGACTTCAGAGACACCAGCACCCAGAGTCACGGCAGTGGTGGGCATGGGGAGGGCCTAGCTTGGGACCTCCCTGCTCGGCTCCCCTGGCTGGGGGTCGGAGAGGGGTGGAGAGCGTGGGGCCCACAGCCTTGGCCAGGAAGAGGGAGACTGGAGGGTCTGTGCGTGCCCACGCATGCGTGCCTGGGTCGAATCTCGACTGGTGCTGCGTGTCCCTGCGTGTCGGGAACCGCTCGCGCGCGCCTCTCCGGCGTCTGTGCACGTGGCCCTCCGCTCGCGCAGGAGGGCGTGGGCGTGGCCTCGGCGTGGGTGTGGCCGCTCGGGGCGGGGCCTCTCGGGGGCGGGGCCGGCCTGGTCCGCGCCGCTACGCGCCCTGCAGCCCCGAGCGAGGAAGCTGCCGAGCGCGCCCCGTCCCTCGCGCGCCCCGTCCCTCGCGCGCCCCGTCCCTCGCGCGCCCCGTCCCTCGCGCGCCCCGTCCCTCGCGCGCGATGCTCCCCTGGACGGCGCTCGGCCTGGCCCTCAGCTTGCGGCTGGCGCTGGCGCGGAGCGGCGCGGAGCGCGGTGAGTGCGGAGGGCGGCCGGCCGGGCCGGGGCTGGGGCTCCTGGTGCCCGCTCTGCGCCGCTGCCCGCGCAGGGCCGTCGCTGTCCCCTCTCCGGGCGGGCGGGCAGGCGGGGAGGCTGCGGGAGCCGGGCCGGGGCGCGGGCGGAGCGTCCTGCTCACCTGCGGCGGGCGGCCCAGGTGCTCCCGGCGACACCGCCCGTGAGCGCTGGGGCGTAGGGGCCGGCCTGGCCCGCGTATCTGCGGGATCGCGGGCCTGGACGGGAAGAGGGAGATGATGTCCGTCCAGGGGGGGGGCTCCCCTGCCTTAGTTTCCCTACCCTTGAGAAGACCCTTAGTGAAGGGATGGTAGGGAGGTTGGAGTCGCCCCATGCACTGGGGAAAACCGCAAAGCCCGCACTAGAATTGAGGCACGCTGGTGCCCTGGCTCCATGAGGAGGGTGTTGGGGGGGCATGAGCCCCCACCCCGGGGGTGCCGGGAAGAAGGGGGAAGCCTTCGAGGGGTTGGTCATGCTTTCAGGCTGCTGGTGGGTGTATCTTGCTGTCTGAGTCCAGATGGGCTGGAGGATGGAGGCCAGCGGAGGGGGCACCATTTGTTAGGTGGGGTCTGGGCTCCAGCCTGGTCATCCCAGAGTGTTCATTGCTCAGCCTCCAATACCCTCCCCTGCTGCCCAGCGTACGTCGCCTGGATGCTGAGCAGTGGCTGAACTCCAGCCTCAGGCCGCTCCTCTGAAAGCCACGCCCAGAGGGGGCAGCCCCGCCGCCCAGGCCCGTCCTGAGTCCAGGCCCGTTGTCACCACCTGCTTGCAGGGTGTGAGGAATGGGAAGGTGTGGGGGCTTGGAGGAGGGAGTCACTCTCTCACAGATCAGACACCAGCCCAGAGAGAGCCCTAGGCCCCATGGCAAGTGTATAGACTGAAAGCCCCAAAACACAGGCCTCTTGCTTGGCTCAGAGTTCCTCTTTCCCCCAACCTGGGACCTGTGGGTGAGGGCAAGCACTCACTTAAGGAAAGCTGAGGCCCTGGGGGACCCTGCCTTGGTGTGGGTCTGTCTGGGGGGCCCACACCTGAGGCTGGGCATTCCTTTCCCCCAGGTCCCCCAGCGTCAGCCCCCGGAGGAGACTTGATGTTCCTGCTGGACAGCTCTGCCAGTGTGTCTCACTACGAGTTCTCCCGGGTTCGGGAGTTTGTGGGGCAGCTGGTGGCTGCACTGCCCCTGGACACCGGGGCCCTGCGTGCCAGCCTGGTGCATGTGGGCAGCCGGCCGTACACCGAGTTCTCCTTCGGCCAGCACAGCTCAGGCAAGGCTGCCCAGGACGCAGTGCGCGCCTCGGCCCAGCGCATGGGCGACACGCACACTGGCCTGGCGCTGGCGTATGCCAAGGAACAACTGTTTTCTGAAGCAGCGGGTGCCCGGCCAGGGGTGCCCAAGGTGCTGGTGTGGGTGACAGATGGCGGCTCCAGTGACCCTGTGGGGCCCCCCATGCAGGAGCTCAAGGACCTGGGCATCACGGTGTTCATAGTTAGCACTGGCCGAGGCAACTTCCTGGAGCTGTCGGCCGCTGCCTCGGCCCCTGCCGAGAAGCATCTGCACTTTGTGGACGTGGATGACCTGCACATCATCCTCCAAGAGCTGAGGGGCTCCATTCTCGGTAAGTGAGAGGAGGCAGCGTCCAGGGGGCCCTAGCTGGGAGCTGCAGGAGGAGAGGCTGGGTTGAGACTTGGGAAAAATCTCTGGTCTGCAGAGCAGTGGCCAGGCCCCGGGGCTGTGGTGCCTCTGGGGCGCAGGGCTGAGCGGGCAGCTTCTCTGTGCACGCTCTCCACTGGGTGACCCGTGCGCCCTGCTGGGACAGGGGCAGGCCGGAGTCGCCACCTCGAGGCATAGCTCCCTGCTGACGGGTCCAGCCCAGACCTGGAGGCCCCATGGAGAAGCTTCCCAGGCTGGGAACTCTGCAAATGCGGAACACGTGCTCCTGTGCATGTCCACTGCATCCGGAGCGGGGAGAGCCAGGAAGATTAGACACTGCCCCCCAGAGCACAGGGCAGCTCTGCCGGGTGGGGACAGCCACTGAGGGCTTTGAGCTGCTTTGGACTGCAGGCCCACTATGAGGATTTCCTGAGAAGCCAGACCAGGGAGGGTCTGAGGCAGGAGCAGAGCAGCTCGCATTGGCTTTTTTCTGGACCTCCCTGCCCCAGCCAGGCCCTGAAGGAGGCGGGCTGGAGAGAAGGAACCTGGTCACTGGCTCGGCCGGCTGTAGCCACTGACATGCCACTAACCGCGGTTCTCACCAAGTCTCCGCCTGTGGGTTAATCATCCACCCAGAGCGGGAAGGGGTTGGATTGTGGGTTGGAGAGCGGTGGAGGGCCCTCCCCAAGGTTTCCGCAGGGATGTCTGACCCCTAGTGGCCCCCTGGGTCACCCACTGCAGCTGGGCCTGACACGGACCAGGACGAAAGGGTGCCTTCAGCAGCGGGGCAGGAAAAGCCAGAGGCTATGGTGCAGAGGGGCCAGGCAGCAGGGTGGAGGCTCCTGGAAAAGGGGCCTGGTCTGAGGGTGGGGGACGGGAGGAAAGTGGGCCAGGCACCCAGCACTGCAGGAGGAGGACCCTTATGACTGTAACCCAGTGCAGACATTTATGAGCCTCGCCACAGCAGGGTCACTCAGGGGTCATGTGGGGCTTGGCATCCCGGGCCCAGGAGTCTCCCTCTGGAGTACCCCACCCCACACTCTCCTGGGGACCCGGGGCAGGCAGCACCTCCAGAACCTCAGGGCCTGCAGCTCAGAGAGCCGGGCTGAGCTCTCACCTGGGCCTGGCCACTTGGGCTGGGGCTGGTCCTCTGCTCTCAGGCACCACCGTTGACCCTGCCATCTGTGAGGACCTTTGTCCTGGTCACTGCACCTCTCCACAAAGGACTGCGTTTAGGGCTGAGGGAAGCAGGGGCGCTTCTGATGGGGTTTGAGGGGGCTACACCCCTTCCTCCGTCCTCCCCCAGCCAAGGCACATTCTGAGAATCTGCAGCACTGGCCGAGGGGCCCCACCATTCCTAGTGGGGCCTCCAATCTCCAGAACTTCCCCATCAGCCAGGGCCGCCCTCCAGGTGCAGAGGAGGAACTGACCCCTGTCCCCTGACCCCCGGCACCACCCACAGACGCAATGCGGCCGCAGCAGCTCCATGTCACGGAGATCACGTCCAGCGGCTTCCGCCTGGCCTGGCCACCCCTGCTGACTGCAGACGCTGGCTACTACGTGCTGGAGCTGCTGCCCAGTGCCCAGCCGGGGGCCGCGAGACGCCAGCAGCTGCCAGGGAACGCCACCGACTGGACCTGGGCCGGCCTCGACCCGGACACGGACTACGACGCGACGCTGGTGCCCGAGTCCAACGTGCACCTCCTGAGGCCCCAGCAGCTGCGAGTGCGCACGCGGCCAGGTGAGGCGGGGCCGACGGTCGCGGGCCCGGAGTCGGGGGCTGGGCCGGCCCCCACTCAGCCCGCGGCCCTCCCCGCCCTGGAGGAGGCCGGCCCGGAGCGCATCGTCATCTCCCACGCGCGGCCGCGCAGCCTCCGCGTGAGCTGGACTCCGGCGCTGGGCGCGGCCGCCGCGCTCGGCTACCACGTGCAGTTCGGGCCCCTGGAGGGCGGCGCGGCGCAGCGCGTGGAGGTGCCCGCGGGCCGCAACTGCACCACGCTGCAGGGCCTGGCGCCGGGCACCGCCTACCTGGTGACCGTGACCGCCGCCTTCCGCTCGGGCCGCGAGAGCGCGCTGTCGGCCAAGGCCTGCACGCCCGACGGCCCGCGCCCGCGCCCACGCCCCGTGCCCCGCGCCGCCACGCTGGGGGCCTCGAGCCGTGAGCCGTGAGCCGGCGTGCCCGCCCCGCCGAGAGGGCCGGCGCCGACCTGAGGGCCCCGGTGTCCCGAACCCAGTGCGGAGGCGCCCAACGTCGAGGTTCTGCCCGGGAGACGACGGGTGCAGGCCCGGCCTTTCCCCACGCGGACTCCGCGCGACCCCGGCCCTCTCTCTCCCCGCGGCCGCGGGGCTCCCTGCCTGGCGCCTGCCCTCCAGGGCTCGGGCCTTGCCTGGAGGGACCCCGCAGTAGCTCCGGCCCATCCCCGCCCAGAGTCCGGCGTGGTGTGGACCCGTGGGTGGTGTTGAGAACATCAGAGATAGGACTGTCCGGGAAGGAGCCCAGGCAGACTCCCACGTGTGAAGTAGGCCCGGCCCCAGGTGGCAGGGCTGGCCTGGGGGAAGGCAGCTTGGGCCCTGGTTGTTGGTAGAAAGTGGAGAGGAATCACGGCAGAAGCTGGCCCAGGTCAGGTCCCCAAAGGCTTCTGGAGAGAAGGAAGGACAGATAGGAGCACTGGGATGCTGATGGTGTGGCCAGCATGCTCGGCCGGCCTGGAGGGTAGTGCCTGCTGGGGACTGTGGCTCTGCCTCCATTGCCAGGACGCCAGCTGGGTCCAGCTAGCAGCCACGGGGAAGCACAGAAATGGAGCAGAGCCCAGCAGTCAGGACCCTGCGGACAAGAGGCGCCCCCCTACCCATTGGAAGCCTTCCCTCAGTGGGGGCACTTCCCAGGGCTACAGGGAGGATGCTGTCCAGGGAGATGAGGTCTCACCATTCGTGGAGGGCCCAGTGTCCTCTTTTGGCTGTGAGGGGTCATACTCGCTGCCCTGGGGCCCGAGGGTGAATCGTCCAGGGTGGGGGTGCCTGGCTAGGTGCAGCCCCACCCTGCCCCGCCCCCAGGACAGCGGCATCACGCAACGCTCACCTCGCCTCTTCCCCACTAACGTCCCAGACTTTACAATCTAGTAAATCTGATGTACAGCCAGCCTGCAGTCTCGGCTAGGATGCTTTACTCCCCCACAAACACACCAGCCATGGGCCAGACAGCTGGTGAAGGTCTCCGCCTGTTGGGGTGTCTGAGGAGAGGAGGTGGAGCCGTCCCCTCCCTGGGCCAGGCCTCCTTGGTCCCCCTGTGCACCTTCTATTCAGAGAGCCAGGGCCCTCCTCCTGTGGGGCTTGGTCTAGGGCAGGTGGTTGGAATGCAGAGGACAGGGGCTGGGCCCTCTCTGCAGGGACATTCCCACCACAGCCTCTGCCGCCACCCACAGCCCTGGGCCCAGCCCCACGAGGGCTCCCTCTGCTGGCAAAGCCGCATCCTGCGCCGTGTGGCCTCCCGTGCCCCTTTCCCCACGTGGACTCCGCCTGACCCCAGAACTGCA
Source organism: Alouatta palliata (assembly GCA_004027835.1). Lineage (NCBI taxonomy): Eukaryota > Metazoa > Chordata > Mammalia > Primates > Atelidae > Alouatta > Alouatta palliata. The sequence continues at coordinate 13,019 of PVKV010035088.1, forward strand.
GCATTGAGGTGGTCTCAGTCCCTCTCTCAGGCCTGGTGGGCGTTGTTCCAGGGGCCACCTTCAGGACATCTGGCCTTGACACCATATACTCAGAACTCGGCTCTGTGCGTCCTGTAGCCCCACCAGACACCCAAGGCTGCACTACCCACCAGTTGGGTGTGGTCACCGTTTGTGGAAGGCCAGCTGGGGTCAGGCTTACCACCCAGAGTTTGCCCTCATGTGTGACGATGCCTGAGTCATGGGATGCCCCCCTGCCTGTGTGTGCATTGGGTGTCGGGGGGGGACTCTGCTGGCTGGGCATTGGGGTTCTCCTGAGCTCCCTTCAGCCCCCAAGTCAGGCCACGGAGGCCTGAGTGGGACCCGTGGGCCGTGTGTGTCCCTGCTTACAACTGTCCTGCTGGTCAGCAGGTGGCCAGGGTCGCACCTCCTCTCGAGGGGTAGAATCTCCTGCATGCAGCCCCTGCCCCTGCCCTGTTCTCCAGGGTAATGGCAGATCTGAGCCCATGGTTGCCCAAGAGGAGACGCCCCCTTGCACTCTGAGCCCAGGCCCAGCTCACAGAGAGCCCTGTGGGCGGCTGCGGAGCACCAGGGGCTGGTTCCTGACAGCCTCAGTGGCTTCCATGGGCGGCTCAGTCAAACTCGAGTGACAAGTTCCACCTCTGCAATCCCGAGGGCAGAGCTGGCAGGGGAGAGGGCCAGCCACAACCCTGCTCCCTCATACCCGGCTGGCAGAGGCTGTGCCTCCTCTCTGCTCATCTGTGGACACCAAGGCCCAGCACAGCAGAAGACCTCGCGGAGAGGGTGAAGAGGCACCCACCTCCATCTCCGTGCCAAGCAATGCTCCCAGAAGCCCTCGTCTGAGAAGTGCTGCCCCTTATGTAGCCCCAGGCATTTTAAAGTCTTTGAATCTGGGGGTCCGGGTATGGTGGCTCATGCCTATAATCCCAGCACTTTGGGAGGCTGAGGCGAGAGGATCACCTGCAGTCAGGAGTTTGAGACCAGCTGACCAGCATGGAGAAACCCCATGTATACTAAAAATACAAAATTAGCCGGGCGTGGTGGCATACACCTGTAATCCCAGACACTCGGGAGGCCGAGACAGGAGAATCACCTGAACTCAGGAGGGAGAGGCTGCAGTGAGCCGAGATAGTGCCATTGCTCTCCAGCCTGGGCAACAAAAATGAAATTCCGTCTCAAAAAAACAAACAGGAGACACACAGCTAGTGCGCTGGAGCTGGGGCTGATCTTCCTGAGCTCTCCGCTCTGCAGCAGGAGGCTGTCATGTGGGCTGTGCTTCGGGAACAGGACTTGGTTTATTACGGTCACCATGGAAACGGAGGCAGCAAGCTTCCCTGGGTGGTTCCCAGCAGCGTGGCCCACGCTTGGACATTCCACCTCCCAGAAACCTGCACTCAGACCCCAGGTGTAAGAGCCCTGTGCCGGAATTACAGGTGTAAGACACCACACCTGGCAAATTACATTTTAGGGATGGGGGTGCTGCTGTGTTACCCAGGCTGCTCTCAAACTCCTGACCTCCTGCAGTGCTGGGAGCGCAGACAGGAGCCAGGGCACCCAGCCGCACTGCTGCTTTTATTTGCCTCATGAATCAGTGCACTCTGGGGAGCCCTGGCAGGGGTGACGGGTTTCAGGGAGCCCTCCTTTTGGTGGGGGCTGGGGAGGGACCGGCAGCCCAGGGCCCTATGCTGGGCGCTATGGCTCAGGAGGGCCACGCTGGGAGCTCTTCTTGTGGCTGTGCCAGGGCCTGCCCAGTGGGGAAGGAGTCCATGCTGGCTCAGGCTGAGACCAGAACTCGTGGGTCCTTTTGGAAGCTGGAGAGAAAGAACGGGAATGGGACCAGCCCCTCCCTCCTGAAGGCCGGGCCCCCTGAGAAGAACGAGACTGCAGAGTGCCGTGGGGGGCTGGCAGCGAGTTCGTGACCGCACCGTTCTCACGTGTAAGAGGGCACGCTTCTGCACAGGCATTGTCCGTGGAAGACACGCAGCTGGTCACTGCAGCCTTGGTCCTGGGAAGCCCTGGGGCGGGGTCACTGGGGGCCATAGGCCACACTGGGAGGCCACTGTCCTGCCGTACCGTGCGGCTCCCTGTCCCCAGAGGTTTGGTCAGATGCAGAGAGCTCAGAAACCCAGGCACTCCCTGGATTCTGGGAATAGAGTGCTTTACCCACTGCCTGGGTGGGGCTCCTCTGGGACTCCAGTCCCTGTTCCTGCTGGCCCTGGCTTCCGGAGGCAGCTGCGTCGCTGTCTCGGCTCAAGGTCGGGCTGGAGGCCAGGCTGTCCACTGCATCTTCCACTTCACGGTCACTCCTCCAAGTCTTCCATGCTGGAGGACTCTCCAAGACAGGAAAATTTTGCTTTTGGGGCAGGGCCGGGTGCTGGGGTGGGCGGGGGAATCCTATCAGCGAGGCAGCGCGGTGCAGTGGCGCAGAACCTCATACCTGTCAAGTGAATGGAAAATGCTTTCTTAACTTCGAGTCCTTAGGAAGGGTGTGGGGTGTTGGTTTAAGGAGCAAACAGAAGAGCGCCCTCGGCATTCAGCTCCACGGAGAGTAGACCCCTGGGACCTGCCGCGCCTGGAGGGAGGCGCTTCACCTCTCCTTGCTCTCTGTCTGTTTCCTTTTAGAGACAGGTTCTTACTCTGAGCCTAGGCTAAGGTGTGATTATAGCTCACTGCAGCCTCGACCTCCCAGGCTCAAGTGATCCTCCTGCATCAGCCTGTCCAGTAGCCGTACCTGACGGGGCCCTAACTAGCCCCAGAGGCATGCACCACCACGACCAACTAATTTAAAAAATTTGTTGTAGGCCAGGCGTGGTGGCTCACGCCTGTTATCCCAGCAATTTGGGAGGCCGAGGTGGGCGGATTGCCCGAGCTCAGGAGTTCGTGACCAGCCTGGGCAACACACGGAAACCATCTCTACTAAAATACAAAAAACAAAACAGCTGGGCATGGCGGCGTGCGCCTGTAGTCTCAGCTACTCAGGAGACTAAGGCAGGAGAATTGCTTGAACCCAGGAGGGGGAGGTTGCAGTGAGCTGAGATCACACCACTTCACTTCAGCCTGGGCAACAGAATGAGACTCTGTCTTAGAAAAAAAAATTTGTTGTAGAGACTGAGCCTTGCTCTGTTGCCCAGGCTGCCCTCAAACTCCTGGCCTCAAGATCCCCCCATCTCTACAGGCATGAGCTACCAAGCCAGGGCCTCAATTCCTTAAAGGAATTGCCTAAATCTTAAACCAGCAATCAATAATTTGTTTTTAAGATTAAGACAAGTTAGCCCGGGCATGGTGGTTGACGCCTGTAATCCCAGCATTTTGGGAGGCTGAGGCAAGTGAATCACAAGGTCAGGAGATCAAGACCATCCTGGCTAACACAGTGAAACTCCATCTCTACTAAAAATACAAAAAATTAGCCAGGCGTGGTGGCAGGTGCCTGAATCTCAGCTTCTCGGGGGGCTGAGGCAGGAGAATCGCTTGAACCTGGGAGGCGGAGGCTGCGGTGAGCCGAGATCGTGCCATTGCACTCCAGCCTGGGCGACAAGAGTGAAACCCCATCTACTAAAAATACTAGTCAGGTGTGGTGGCACATGCCTGTAATCCCAGCTAGCTGGGAGCCTGAGGCAGGAGAATCCCTTGAATCCGGGAGGCGGAGGTTGCGGTGAACCAAGACAGAGACACTGCATTCCAGCCTGGGTAACAAGAGCAAAACTCTGTCTTAAAAAAGAAAAAAGAAAAAGAGGCCGGGCGCGGTGGCTCACGCCTGTAATCCCAACACTTTGGGAGGCCGAGGTGGGTGGATCACGAGGTCAAGAGATCGAGACCATCCTGGTCAACATGGTGAAACCCCGTCTCTACTAAAAATACAAAAAAAAATTTGCTGGGCATGGTGGTGTGTGCCTGTAGTCCCAGCTACTCGGGAGGCTGAGGCAGGAGAACTGCTTGAACCC